>MJUU01056157.1:37025-47850 GCA_002080025.1 Modiolus philippinarum
AAGTGGTAGGTTGATAATATTTGGTATGTAGGTTGGTCTTGGGTAGTACATGTCAGTCTGGCAGGTGACTTTTGTCCTTGACCTCAACTTTGCGGTCTAGTGGCCACATTAAGTTTTTCTGCTTACGTCCATTTCTCAATAACTAGAAGTGGCAGGTTGATAATATTTGGTATGTAGGTTGGTCTTGGGTAGTACATGTCAGTCTGGCAGGTGACTTTTGTCCTTGACCTCAATTTCACAGTCTAGTGAGCATGTTCACTTTTCTGATTAGTTCACTTAGATTTTACATCAATTTAGAGTCCAGCAGGGACAGGCGAGACATCCTTTAGGGTCATCACTTGTTTCTAAATAACGTGAAATTTTATTTTTGATCAGATTTCGATGGGATTTATTTCTTTGGATTCCTCTTGATATAAGCTTAGTAGTATGTAAATGGATTTGGCCTAGCTCTTACCATTTTCTAGCTATAAGGGGTCAAAGAGGAACCATAGGGAGTCATATATGGGCTAATTTTCATTTTCCCTAGTTTGTGTCCAGCTAATTTCTGGGTCAATCTCCTTATTGTGTCCATGTAATTATTGTGTCAAGCTCTTTAGTGTGTCCATACTCACTTTAAATTACACTTGTTCAAATTTCAGTGGTCGACATGCGGCAGTCGTATCATGCTGCGCTCGGCGTGGCCCTTTATTATACGCCTGTCTTTGATGGGACGTCTATTATACAAATGTCCATATATCTGTTGACACATCATACTCTTACTGGAGGATGCTTTGATCATTTTAAAGGGTCAGGGTGAGCTATTGCCATATCACTTGGCATCCATCGTCTGTATGTTAACTTTTCACATTTTCATCTTCTCCTCTGAAACAGCTAAAGTAAATTCAACCAAACTTTACAGAAATGATGTATGGAAGGTCCTTTACAAAGATTGCTCATTTCATTCCGATCCGATAAAAAACATGGCCGCCAGCGCGGAATTTTGATTTAACATTCCCTATGGGAAAAATCACATTTTCATCTTTTCCTCTGAAACCACTGAAGCATATTCAACCAAACTTTACAGGAATGATGTACTAAAGGTTCTCAACAAAGAAAGCTCATTTCGTTTGGATCCGATAAAAAACATGGCCACCAGCAGGGAACATAGTTTAACATTGGACCCTTTGGGAAAATCACATTTTCATCTTCTCCTCTGAAACCACTGAAGCAAATTCAACCAAACTTTACAGGAATGATGTATGGAAGGTCCTTTACAAAGATTGCTCATTTTGTTCAGAGCCGATAAAAAACATGGCCGACAGCACAGAACTTAGGTTTAACATTGGACCCTATGGGAAAAATCACATTTTCATCTTCTCCTCTGAAATGGCTGAAACAAATTCAACCAAACTTTACAGGAATGATGCACTAAAGGTCCTCAACAATGATTGCTCATTTCGTTTGGATCAGATAAAAAACATGGCGACCAGCACGGAACATAGTTTAACATCGGACCCTACCGGAAAGTCACATTTTCGTCTTTTCCTGTGAAACCACTGAAGCAAAGTCAACCAAACTTTACAGGAATGATGTATGGAAGGTCCTCAAAGAAGATTGCTCTTTTTGTACCAATCTGATAAAAAACATGGCTGCCAGCATGGAACTTAGGTTTAACATTGGACCCTATGGGAAAAATCACATTTTCATCTTTTCCTCTGAAAACACTGAAGCAAATTCAACCAAACTTTACAAGAATGATGTATGGAAGGTCCTTTACAAAGATTGCTCATTTCCTTTGGATCTAATAAAAAACATGGCTGCCAACACTGAACATAATTTAACATTGGACCCTATGGGAAAATCTTCATTTTCATGATCGTACTTTGAAACCATTAAAGCAAATTTTACTTAGCTGTATTGGAGTTATAAATGGAATTATATTAACAAAGAATAGTTATTTCAATTGAATCTAACAAAAACATGGATGTGAGTAGAGAACATAGCTTAACATTAGACCCTATAGGAAAAACATATTTGGTCATCAGCATAGGCACGGTTTAAAAGAATCTTTGTCAGGTGAGCGATACAGACTCAGTATCTGAGCCTCTAGTTCTTGAAACTTAGCAGGGGTGTTGGGTACAGCAGAAGAAAGCCTCCTTTTATTTTTGTTTTGGTCGGCTGATTTTTTCCTTCAAGTGGTATGGAACTTTTTTTTTTTAAATTTGCCGAAAAATAATAAATTAAGCCTTTATTGATGAAAACATTGATATTCTTTTATTATATGAGATCACTGAATATATTCTTATTTCTCAAGATCAGATGTATTGATTGATACATTTCAGATGTCCCCTTGGGAATGTTGGGGATTATCTTGCAATTGATAATGGTTCAGGTTTTCAACCCTAAACCATATATATTTTGATTATTCATGATAAGAGGAATTAATTCAACTCCCGGTATTTACCTATTCCTGAAGTTCCCTGGCGTGGTGCCAAAACCTCCTCATGTAAAGAATGATTTATTAGCTTGAAAACGGTTCAGATCTCCATCCCTATAGATTACTCATGACAAGAGGAATTGATTGACATGCATGTAACGGAAGTCCCCAGGGATGGTGCCCCACCCTCTCATTCATAGTATGATATATTATCTTGAAAACGGTTCAGATCCCCATCCCTTCACCAATTAAATTTTGCCCCTCTCATTTAGATATGATATATGATATTGAAAACATCACCACCCCTTAACCATATTATACAATTATAGCATGTCGATGAGGTCGATCCATGATTTTATTGCACTAAGCAAGAATAACAATATAGAAATCCCTTGCACATGAATCCTTTTTCAGGGGTTCTTGCTACAGAGTTGACTGCCATTTTAAATGTCCCCAGTTGGTGGATAGTGAAAAGCCCTGTCTATGTGGGGTAGTAAGATCATAATACAGAAAGCCTGACTGTGAAGCATTGTAGTCAAACTGTGTGGAGAAATGCCACGCTCCATGCAGTATAAAGAACCCTTTTATATTTCTCTAAAGAGATCAGACGCACTGGGTGTCATATAGAAGGCTTAATTTCCTGCCCCTACCCATTTCTCCCCTTTTACAGTGGCAATCAATAACTCTTTCTTTCAGTTGTCCCTTCCACTTTTATTTCTTTCTTTTACTTACATTTATTTGAATTGATTAACTTGCTCTTGTCCTGATTTAGCTGAAATATAACTGAGGGTTAAACCCTTACTATTCAATCAACAAAGAAAGGGATATAAACAAATGATAAAGTTTTTTTCAAGTACATTTACATTATTTTTTTCAGTATCTGGGTAATGATCTGGAAGATGTTAGTGGCAGGACTATTTTTGATGAGGAGGGCCTGGTAACCATGCCACTTATTAAAGTACCAGGCATGGTACTGGTTCCTGGTGAGACAATACCCCTAACCTTGTTTCATCAACATGTAGTGGCTATGATTAAAAGTGTAAAGGATTCAGACAAAACATTTGGTGTTGTAGCATACAGGTTTGTAATAAATGTTAGGGCCAAGTAAAATTAATAAGTTGATTATCATTTGACATAACTTGAAAATATTGGGCTGATGGAGGGCTCTTATTGTGTCGCCTGCGTTCAGGCAGTGGTGACATATAGGGATCACTATCCGTCGTCTTGCATCAGTGTCGTCGTCAGCGTCACAAAAATTTCTGTCACATTTTTAGCTCACCTGGCCAAAGGCCATGTGAGCTTTTGCCATCACTCGGCGTCCGTCGTCCGTCCGTCCGTCCGTCCGTCAGTCCGTTAACTTTTATTCAAAAATCTTCTCCTCTGAAACTACTGGGCCAATACTAACCAAACTTGGCCTGAATCATCACCAAGGTATGCACTTTCAAAGTTGTGATTTTTATGTCCATAGACCAAACAACATGGCCGCTGTTACTAAAAATAGAACATAGGGGTAAATTGCTTTTTTTTGCAAATTACTCGAAAACCGTTACAGATATCAAAAATCTGACATGGGGGTAAAAATGATCAGCATGATGAGATCTACCCACTGTGCAATTTTGAAGAAAATCTGAAAACCCGTCTTGGAGTTATAGCCCTTTTTCCGTGAAATTTTCAAAATTTTTGCACTTTTAATTTTTATTTCAAAAAATGTAGCAGATAGAGGTCAAGTGTAAATTGCAAAAATGTTCAGCATACCAAGATCTACCCACCCTGAAATTTTGAAGAAAATCCATAAACCCTTGTAGGAGTTATATCCCTTTTTTCACTGAATTATTTAAATTTTCGTAATTTACATCTATTACTTCCAAAACTATAGAAGATGAAGGTTTAGTGTAAATTAATGAAATGTTTACCATGCTGTGGCAAATTCAAAACTGATGTTGAAAATTGTTCCTTTACCGCCATTTTCAAAATGGCCGCCAAAAAAGGCGGGAAAATTCAACATTGTCCGATTTCAATAAAATTTGGTTTCCAAATAGATCTTGATGTTGAGAGTTCAAAACTGGTGTTGAAAATTGTTCGTTGACCGCCATTTTCAAAATGGCCACCAAAAAAGGAGTGAAAATTCAACATTGCCCGATTTCAATGAAATTTGGTTTCCATGTAGATATTGATGTTGTGACTTCAAAACCGTTATTGAAAATTGTTTGTTGACCGCCATTTTCAAAATAGTGGCAAAAAAAGGCGGGAAAATTCAACATTGTCCGATTTCAATGACATTTGATTTCCAAATAGGTCTTGATGTCGCAACTTCAAAACTGATGCTTAAAATTGTTTGTTGACCGCCATATTAAAAATGGCTGCCAAAAAGGCAGGAAAATTCAACATCGTCCGATTTCAAAGAAATTTGAATTCCAAATAGATATTGATGTTACGACTTCAAAACCGATGTTGAAAATTGTTTGTTGACTGCTATTTACAAAATGATGTCTCGACTTCAAAACTGGTGTCGAGAGTGGTCCTTAGCAAGAACATTTTTATCAAAAAAGCCCAACATAGAAATATAATAAAACATGATCAGACTTTAAAAACATTCAAGATATTGGACGTGTTCGACCTACGAAAGTTTGAGAAACTGAAGATCAACTGTATAACTTACATTGTTACCTTGATTGTGGCACTGAAAGCCAGGTGAGCGATACAGGCTCCTGGGAGCCTCTGGTTCTCAGGAACCATGTATCCGAGACTTCTGCAATTTGGCATGGAGTATCAGTATGGGGACCTATACCGTGTAAGAGTTTCCGATCTCTCACATGCCCACTTCCTGTTTGACGGAACTTAGAATATTTTTTTGTTCAAGATGGCTGCCAGCATGGAGCAAAGTTTAACATAGGGACCTTATGGGAAATGCATTCAAACGTCTTCTCCTCTGAACCCACTGAGCCAATTGGAACCAAACTTGGTTACAATAGTCTTTAGATGTTTTCCTTCAAGGTTTGTGATTTTTATGTTCATACCTCATTCAAGATGGCCGCCAGCAGGGAACATAGTTTAACATTGGGACTCTGTGGGAAATGCATTCAAATGTCTTCTCCTCTGAATCTACTGAGCCAATTGGAACCAAACTTGGTTACAATTGTCTTTGGGTGATCCCTTCCAAAGTTTGTGATTTTTAGTTTGTACCTCATCCAAGAATGAAAATGTAACATCTGGTGAACTGATTTATAATATAAATGGGTGATCTATTGGTGACAATGAATAAAACCAGTCACCAGGTGAGCGATACAGGCTCATGTGAGCCTCTAGTTATATACAATGTACTATCAACATATAAAAAAATCTCATTGGCACAGTGTGTGCTCTATGCAGCCAGTGCCAAAACATGACCCAAATTTGACGAAATTTGTCGATTGTAGATAAAATCTGGAAGATGCATGGTATTTGTGATGTCAGTGACTTTACTGCACCTGTTTACTTGAGTTTTGATTTAAGAAATATATCAACTGTGACATACCAAGTAAAGGTAAAAGGAAAACTTGGTTTGAAAATATAGCTAATTCTTGGGGCCAAAAATGCATCTTAACGTACATACTCCTTTCAATAATTATTTAATAAGTAAATGAGATTTGCATTTTCATACACATTTGTTTATATGACTTTTTTTTATTATATTAGATTCAACGCAAATGGAGAAATTGATACTTCATCAACTGCAAACATCGGTACTACGGCAGAGATTTTTTCCTACAAAGATGAAACAGATGAGCAAACAGGATTGTCGTCTGCTACTCTTATGGCAAAAGGCAGGCAGAGATTTAGAATTATTGAATCTAGGAGATCAAACACAGGGTAATATCATGTGTTTAAGTTATTACCCATTTTTTACGTGAGAGTGGTATACCATCCAAACGGCCCTTATCAATGTGTTAGTGTCATATGTCATTCTAAATGTAGCTCTTTATTACCAGAATACTGCACCTGTGTAATTCATTTTACATAATGATATGACAAATTATTTGAAAATGAAAGGGAAATGGTAGAATTTAAAGTGCTACTCCAAACAAATTTTATTACATATCTCTATTTGAAATTAATATTAATGTTCTTCTCGAAAGTGATACATTGTGAACCAATATATTATGTTACTAATGTTGGGTAAATGCACAGGGGGGAGGGTGTGTGTGTGTGGGGGTGTTTTTGTGTGTGTGTGTGTGGGGGGGGGGGGNTAGGTAAGGATGTGCAGCCCAAAGTCTGTTATTTCAGGTCTGAAATATATGATACGGAAAGAAATATCAGAAGAAATATATCAATAGGTCTGAATTTCCAACTGGGACATATCATAAGGTTGTGAATTTCAACGTCCAATATATAACTGCAAAATTTAACTTCGGAAAAGCAAAATGACATAATCCACATGATCTTTACACTTTACAAAAATATATGAATAGATTGCAAAGTTTCAGAAAATATATGAAAGGGTCTTTTCACCTTGGCAAAATATATGAATAGGGTTGGTAATTTTAATGTACGCACATAAGTACAAAAATATATATTAAGTTACTCCCCCATTGGTAAATAAACATGTAATTTGGACATTAAGTACTGGTATCACTATGGGGTTACTCACTATAAACTTGAAATCTGTTTCAACCTATTTATAATACCATTTTGTATATTTTTTTTCCAGAATTTTAATGGGAAAAATTAAAATACTGAAAGAAAGAATACTTCCAGACTTTTTAGAAGGAGCGAGACCACCATCCCATTGTAAATTTTGTTGTAGCCCTACAGATCAGGATTCTGTCGTCCAAACTGCTGTTGATAGACAAGGCAATGTTATAGCTAGTGTATCAATGCTTAATAATAGACAGGTAATAGTGAATTATAAAGAAAAATGAAGCAAAGAAGAATTCTGCTCTTTTTAAACCCCGCTTTGTAGGAGAAGTGGTATACTGTTTTACCCTTGTTTGGTCCAGAACATTGTCAAAGGTTTCTCAGTTTTTGTATGAAGAAATGATGCTACTACCATGAAATTTTGGTTAGTGCATGTATTATCATAGCCCGATTGAGCTTGTTTGTCTTTTTCTAGGGACATGGCACTTTTAGAATTTACATTAAAAGAGAAAATCTCTGTTGCCAAAATTAACATCACTCAGGTTATTTATGACATAGGAAAAAAAAGGAAACGGAGAATGTGTGTAAGAGACAACGACCCAAAGGGGAGTAATAACTCAAAGCCACCATAAGATCTTCAATGAATAGTGAGGAAACACCTCACTCAATGGAAGGTCGGAGTCGGTCCCTAAGTAAAGAGTAATTAAGTTCAGCAAAATCAATACCATTTTTTTGTGAGGTCTTATTTTTCATTTATCTCAGTCTGTATATTATAAGAATCAAAGTCAATTTGTTAATGTGGCCGCATCTCAAACTAAATAAAGTTTGAAAGTTTTTGGGTGAAAGGCTGTGTTTACACATTTATAAACTCCTCCAAAATTACTTTTATTTACTTTAATTCCAATCCTTTGAACTGAAAACAATACTGTCACTGAATTTGATGTCACAATACACTGCATTTTTTTTCTGAAAGCGTATTAATGGGCAAGAAGCGTTTATCTAGAAATTACTTCTTTGTTGTTCAAGACGTTGACTAATGAAATTGGACGTTGCAATAGCAGTTGGAATTATTCATGAATCAAAGTATCAATATAGGGTCTGTAAGTCTTGTGTCATGTGAAACCAAGATTTCAGAATAAAATTACAATGTGGAAGCATTTCAAGACAACCAAAACATGGCATCTTAGGAATATAACCTTCAAATTATTGTTGGAAATGTCATATATATTTATTGAAAGGCTATTTTGGGGTACTTTTGATTTTCACAAAAGTTTTAGAATTGAAAGATGTACTGATACAGACCCCTTTGGATGAGAATTACTGACTTTAAATATTTTAATATTAATTTCGAATAAGAGTATCTAAAATTATTTTATTAAAAAAAAAACGAAAGGATTGGATAGCAGGCTAAAACCTATATATATCCTCTCCTTAAAAAATTGATCTGAAATTTAAGATTTGCTTATTGTTATAGAATAACATGTTACCTTAGCATTTTATATAGTTCATAATTAATTGAAAATTTGATTTCTATTATTTTTTTTCAGATAAATAGGTTCACATCCTCATACTACACCTGGTGGCCACCCTGGGTATATAAAATGTATGATCCTGTAAGTATTATTGCTTATTTTTTAGCCTCTGAGTAAAAATACTTATCTGTAAATAATGTCTTTGATGACTTAAAAGATACATTCAGGGCGGTCTCGATGAGGGGTACCTTTCCCGAAATCCCGGCAATTTTTTCTACACTTTCCCGTTTCATCGGCGGGAAAATATTTTACAAAGACTCTTAAAGAGGCCACTGTTTGCTGTTTCACGGGCTCAATTTTCGTCAGTTCCTGCTTCAAGCTGGATATTCTTTCCCGTTTTCACGTTCACTTTTTCCCACAATCCCGTTTCCCGCTTGCTTAAAAAGGTCAATCCCGCTTCCTGCTTATACCCCATCGAGACCCACTTTCAGACTTCAATGACTTGAACACCCATGCACAGATGAAAACAGTTCAAGTTAGAGGGATGTTCAAGCTAGCGATACTACCATGGTGTTCGAGCTATTGCAGTTCGAGCCATTGAAGTTCAATTGTATACAGATTTTTTTGTGTTGCCTGCTACTATCCGTGTTGCAGGAGCTAATTCTGATATATCAGTTTACATGAAAGATGTAAATTTTACTTCTTAATGACTTAAGTGGTGGTAAGGGAGGGGAATTGTCCAGGAGAAGTTGTCCTAGAACCTTTTCAGTATAATTCTATTCCACAGAGTTGTTTTCTAAAAACTTTCTTTAATCTGTTGCTAACTGATATTCATACATTTATTATTTCTAATTTATATGCAATAAAGAGACATAAATTGTTGAAATAATGTTCTGCAGAACTTAAATTAGCAGCAATTTCATTGTTGTTTTTACTTTACAAACTTCCTTTGAATTTCCTGTATACAATTTCTAAAGAACATGTCATAGTAAACAGTCATTTCATACCCTTTCAAGAAATAGACCATGAAAATGACTTTTGAGGCTGAAAGTAACAGTTCCAAAGTCATTTCCAGCATCAAAAGACAATAGATTGTTCTATTTCCCAAAAGAAGGCATGATATTACAGTCGAATTAGCTTATGTATATCAACAAATAACATAAACAATCAAAAAGTCCTATATTGGTAAGATTTGAATGACATTCCACCATGCAATTATTTTGTTTAGAAAAAGTTCATCTGCAAATTGGGAAACAGTTAACTGTTTCATCCTATGATATAAAAGTTTCATGAAAAAGTTTAAATATTGCATATTAATAACCATAACTATATGTTAATAAAAATGTATGTCAGCAATTTGTGTGTATGTGCTATGGTATTTGCTTCAATAATAATACATATTTCTTTCATTTAATTGTGTTTTTGCAGGAAATAGTTGTAGAAAGAATGAAGCAAAAATTATGTAAATGGAATGAAACCATTGAAGCAGAGAAATTAAGTAATGATCCTGTAGAACTGTCTTTCTGGGTGTGTAAAAATCTGCCATTAGATGATAACCAGAGGTTAAATCTACTTAGTATTGATAATGCTATACAGAGATTAAGGTGTTCTCTTAGCATTATGGAAAAGGTAAGGGGTTTATTTAATGCTGAGAATTTTCATTTTTGTGGTAAATTAAGATATACTAGTTTTTCCAGGATTTTTTTTATGTTTCTTAGATTTTTTTCATGAGAATATCTTATTAGATGTATTATACTGTTCTGAATACAAAATTTCTGCTCACTTCAACCCCATTTGTTATACACATAATAAGATAATAACATCATCAAACAACTGCATTCATTTTTTTCCCTTCTTTGATATGAGGCATATTGGTTGTTTCTATGAAGTCACAATACAAAATCTGATGTTTTTGAACTGATGTACGTAAGTAGGAAAATACAAATAAAAAGCAAAACAGTATGAATTAACTTCTTTCAAAAACATGTATTTACATGAATTTTATTTTCTTCATAAATTGACATGGACATAATTGAAAATTTGTTTTTGTTTTTCATCTCTTCACACACTTTTCCCAAGAACATTTGCACAAGTGTGAAATATGATTTTATCGAGTATTTGTGTGGTTGAGTCATGTTAGAGCAACTAGAAACTCGGCTGCTATGAAAGAACAATGAAAGTTTTATGGAGTAAATATACACAAGACAAAATCCCAGTCATGATGTTAAATTAGCAAAACAAAGCAATCTGACAATGCTTTTATTGTTATTCTTCATTTTGAAGTCACTATTAGACCTACCAATGAGCCTTCACTCATAAATTA
>MJUU01056158.1:29901-43941 GCA_002080025.1 Modiolus philippinarum
GGAAAATTCAACATTGTCCGATTTCAATGAAATTTGGTTCCCAAATAGATATTGATGTTGTGACTTCAAAACTGGTGTTGAAAATTGTTCGTTGACCGCTATTTTCAAAATGGCCGCCAAAATAGATGGGAAAATTCAACATTGTCTGATTTCAATGACATTTGGTTTCCAAATTGGTCTTGATGTCGTAACTTCAAAACTGATGTTAAAAATTGTTCCTTGACTGCCATTTTTAAAATTCAACATTGTCCGATTTTCAATGAAATTTGATTTCCAAGTAGATATTGATGTTGCGACTTCGAAACCAATGTTGAAAATTGTTTGTTGACTGCCATTTTCAAAATGACATCTCGACTTCAAAACTGGTGTCGAAAGTGGTCCTTAGGAAGAACGTTTTTGTCAAAAAAGCGCAACAAAGAAATATAGTAAAACATGATCAGACTTTAAAAACAGTTCAAGATATTGGAGGTGTTTGAGCTACGAAAGTTTGAGAAACTGAAGATCAACTTTATAATTTACAATGTTACCTTGATTGTGGCAACTGAAGCCAGGTGAGCGATACAGGCTCCTGGGAGCCTCTGGTTCTAGGTAACAATTGTCTTAGGAATGGAATATGTGGTGTGTTGAAATGAAAGTGAGAATGACAGCTAACATAATTCAGAATGTGATTTATTTTTTTTGATTATATATATAATTTACCCTCTGTCAAAGTTATATTAGTTTTTCAAAGAATTGAATTGAAATTTTGTTCCTTCAGTTATCTTAACAATCTATGATTTATTCACTTTTAAATGATGCTGTAACTGAATTCTTACCATGATGTAACAACCTTTATTGGAAAGTCCTTGCTGCACTTTTATGGGTATTATATAATGTGAAAGCTCTGGGCACTTGTAAGTTAATATGAAGCTACCCGGTATTTTAAAACTATTAAGTGTCTGAAGATAGTTTTTTATGCAAATACTGTATCATGTTATTCACATTGATTTAAATCATGTTGGTCCAAACAACTCAGTTTCCATCCTTAGCTCTCTCAGAATTGATTTATAACATATTGGCCTAAAAGACAACTCAGTTACCATGTGTCCGAGGAGGGGTAATGGTTTGTCTGTGCAACTCCTCCTACAGTTTTTACTCTAGAAATCTTTGATTTTGCAGATCATAGTTTGTCCACGCTATTCCTCCTGTAATTGTACTTATATTCACGTGTACTGATTTTCGCTAGGATTCTTTTCTAGCCAATTTTTCGTGTATTTAATTTCACAGAAGTGTGTGCATTCCTTATAACTTTAATGTTAAATTATCATATTCGCGGGTACTTATTTTGGCAGAAAGTTGCTAACCACGAAATTCATGAAAATAAGTACACCGCAAAAATAAGTACATCACAGTATGTTAAGTTTTTCTGATTTAAGTGAGTTTGAGTTAGCAGCCAAGCAGGGACAGGCAAGACATCAGTTAGGGTCCACCCTTGTTACATATTTTTGGTCTTTTAACATCAATAAGGTCTGTAAGTCTCGTTCAATTTTGAAACTTCAGGGTACAAAAATTGTACCCTGAAGTTGCATTTTCTGTCTCGCCCGCGATGAAAGGCGCGGAAAGCGAGACATGCGTACAAAGTATGACGGCGGCGTAAACTTTCATGTATAGTTTTTGTGATTAGATCACTTTCTCAGTAACTATAAGTGGTAGGTCAATGATATTTGGTATATAGGTTGGTCTTGAGAAGTACCTGACAGTCTGCTATAGGGCTTTTGTCTGTGACCTCAATTTCACGGTCCAATGAACATGTTAAGTTTTTGTGCTTAGATTAGTTTCTCAGTAACTATAAGTGGTAGATGACTATAATCGTATCCAGTCAAGCAAATTAAATTAACATTTATGGTAGGTAATTGTTTTCATTCAGAGTCAGACCCGGATCCAGGCAATTAGAAAACGGGGGTTTCAATTGGATAGGAAGGAAAATTTCGCCGAGCGGAGCTAGACGGGAATATTTTTGGGGGTATTTTTTAATAAAATGTCAGGATATTCATTAAAAAATATATGATTGTCCAGAAAGGGCCCCACTCTGGATCCGCCAATGAGAGTGCACCCCAAGATGAAGTTCAGAATTGAGCATTGTGGCACTTTTAGTAAATCTCTGTATGGACAAGTTATTTGTATGAATTAAAGGTTAAAGATCCTTTGCATCAGTTATGGACTTTTCTTAAACTCGAGAATTTGAATAGCACTATGAATAAATTGCTCTTTTGTCTCCTTATTTACCATTAACAGGCCAGAAAATGGAGAGTGTGATGTTTCTATTGAAATCTTTATGATTTCAATGTCACAAATACCTAGAAATAATCAAAGTACTGAAGTACTGTTTAGTCGGATTTACGCTTTAATTTTGTAAAAGATAATCGTAAAATTGTTTATTGTGCAACAAAATACTATATATATGGGAAATGTTAAAGGTATAGAAGATGAAGAACAATAAATGCGTTGTTCCATTTGGTTAATTTTACCATGTATCTGTAGGAATTTTGTGTCATGTACACTACAAACAGAGGCATTCAGTTAAAAATAACTCAAATCCGACGTCGGTGAATTGTGGGTGAAACAGGATGAATGTCCGACAACAAACCTGACATTCACCGACATTCACGGATGTCCGAGAAACTGATAAACAGAGGATTAACTAACCTGCTGTTGTTGATTGTACTTGTCAATATTTATCGACTTGTGTATGCGAAGTAATTATCTCTAAGTGCAGTTTAATATTTTGGAAAAGCTTGTTTTTCATATTCCAAATAGTCCGAAGGTCGAGAGGATATTTTTAAAAAATATTATGCGTATGGCAGAAAATAACTTATAATTGGTATAAACATCGTGAATTATGTGACTGTCAGAACTCAAAGTTGTTAAAAGATCATATTATATAAAATATTTTGTTACTTATTAAATAATTTACACAAATATCAGCCTTAAAATTGCGTATATTTGGCTTTGTTAGGTCAAGTTTAATCTTTGTGAGTAACGACCTATAAATAGCACGCTATTAATAACTTTGAATAGAAAAATAGCTTCAGAGAAAATCATTATTCACAAATCCTTGCAGGGAATATTTCAGTGAATATTCAGTTCCAAGAATTACTTAAAACATTCCATAAAAGAATGTATTATTTTTTACACGATGCCACGTTCAACAGATGGTGAATATGAAAAACAAAGGAAATGGGGTGAAATTCTTTAATGAGTAGATAACTTTTCACATTTTTTTTAAGCTAACATCTTCATATAATGTTTTATCCGAAAGAGCTTTCCAATAGTATAAAAGTTCCTTTTTGTTCTTAAATGCCTCGGCGAATTTTGGAAGAGACCACGTCTTTGGCCGGGGTCTTTGGCTGCTATTTTTGTCACAATCAATACATGCGAGTCTATTTTTAAGGGGAATCTGCTAAACTGTATTTTGATTGGTCATAAAAATAGAAATTCCATGCTTCAATTTCATGCAACCCGAACATTCGAGCATGTCAGTATGAGAATCTACGGAGGTTTACGTTTTGAAATTAGACGTGTTTTAACCCACTATTCTCGGTCAAATGGATATTGAGGAGATATTTTTGCATAGGTATATGTTTCATCGAAGCTATCCAATTGTCTTTTTCTATTCATAGCATTTATTAATACGTTCGGAAATAAAATTTTTGAAAGGGAAGTCACACGAAACCGGGTTGTCATTGAGTTTATTTTTTCCTCTTCATATTAGCCTAAAACTTGATTTTTTAAAGAGACAAATAGGACACTAAAACCCCGACAATTCTGGTGGAAGTCCAACGGTCACCGCATTTATCAATAGACGATATTCCACTTTCAAAGTTTTGGGTAATTGTCGACATCTTACCCCAAATCTACTGGAAACTGGTACCTGACATCAGTTGAGCGTAATCTAGGAATTCTCCTATTTATTTTCTTGACCTAAAATAATTTGGTTGGAAATGACCCGCCTGGGGTAAAATGTTGATTTATGACATGTTTGGCTTTTTCCAACCACAAACACCTTTCATATGTTGATAGAAGAATTTATTCCCTTTGCCCTCATACAGCGGGACGCCATTTTTACTCCGTTTGACCTCTTTGACCCGCCATTCTAATACCTGGAACGTTCCGGAATTTGACTTTTGGAAGAACGTTTATTGACCCAACATCAAAGAAAATTATCGATGATTTTTTTGGTGAAATTTTACCGACGATTTTGTCTTACAAACACCGACAATGCCTGTGAATTCCGGGGTGACAAGGGTGAAAATTGTCGGACCAGAGTGATTTTTAACTGAATGCCTCTGTTTGTACTGTACATTTACTCGTTGACACTATCTCTTGTTTTTGCATTTATGACAGAGTTTGTCTCTCTTGAAGTGTAGAGTTCTTATAAATATTTCCATTGATTGAGGTGCATGCGCTCTACCTTTCTTCATTTAAAATTTTCAAAATTTTACATTTTGGCTCTCATATTTTCTTAAAAAATCATACTATTTTTTACCATCTGTAGTAATTATGCCCACATCTCCCCAATTTATTTGCCAAGTTATCTTGCAACCAACTCGATGAATATCCTGTAGTCGTTTGTATTTCGAATTGTCTTTTGGTCCTTCTGTCGAGCAATGTATGACAGTGTTTATTAGGGTACTTTGTCCGATATGTTTATGTCTGTTGACGATCCTGCGTCAATTGACGTAGACAACCATGGACGTAGCGTTGTTCGACATCCAGCAAGTGAATTCTGCTCAAACCGATCAAACTAGTGCAGGTGTATTTGTTCATTGTTGAAAGCCTCATACATTTTGTATATTTTTGCGTCTAGTAAATGGGTATGACAAACGCGTATCTTTTGGTAGTGGTTTAGTTACTACGCTAGTTGATTTCACGGCTATATTCGTTGAAAGCTGTCCAATGTTTAGTGTCTGTTAAACAAATTGATTATAGCACATGGACAATGTTATTGATAATACGGGGAATATAAAAGGTTTCTTAATTAAACTGCAAAATGTTAGTTCCAAAGAACTGACAGATGTTCTGTTTTAGCTGATACAAGTAAGCGATGACAATGTGATATATGAAATAATTATTTGAACATTTGAATACAATTCAACTACCCAAGTTGCATAAAAAAACAGTAAAATTCGTTATGCTCTATACATGTTTCATATGATGCCTTTATGGTCTCAAACTTTACAATGTAAAAGAGAAAGTCTGGAATACATTGGTTTAGACAGCATACGTGGACATATTTAGTTGACAAATTTTTATCTAGTGATTCCAAAAAAATGTGTTGGTATGTTATCATTGAAAATGGATAAAAGAAGTATGTCACATGAAAATGCCGTATCTTGACTATATTAGGATTCCGAAGTAATAAGGGAACATCTTGCATAACTGTCGAAATTTGGCAAAAAACATAATTTCCTTAACTTCGAAAAGGGGGATCCAAATGAGATCCAGAGAAAGGAGAGGTTCCAGTCTAATTTTTGCCAATTTTTTATACGACCGCAAAAATTTTGAGGTCGTATTATGTTATGGCGCAGTCGTCGGCGTCGGCNTTTGTTGACTGCCATTTACAAAATGACGTCTCAGCTTCAAAACTGGTTTGAAAATGTCCTTAGCAAGAATGTTTTTTGTCAAAACAGCCCAACAAAGAAATATAGTAAAACATGATCAGACTTTAAAAACAGTTCAAAATATTGGAGGTGTTTGAGCTACGACTGTTTGAGAAACTAAAGATCAACTGTATAACTTGCAATGTTACCTTGATTGTGGCAACTGAAAGCCAGGTGAGCGATACAGGCTCCTGGGACTCACCTGGCCTAAAAGGCCATGTGAGCTTTTGCCATCACTATGCATCCGTCGTCCATCGTCTGTCGTCTGTCTGTCTGTCTGTCCGTCAACAATTTCAAAAATCTTCATCTCTGAAACCGCTGGGCCAAATGTAACCAAACTTGACTTGAATCATCACCAGGGTATGGCTTCTCAAAATTGTGTTCGATTAGTGGGCTGGTCAAACAACATTGCCGCCATTGCTAAAAATAGAACATAGGGGTAAATTGCAGTTTTTGGCTAATAACTCGAAAACCATTACAGATATCAAAAATCTTACTGAAGTAAAAACGATCAGCATGATGAGATCTACCCACTGTGCAATTTTGAAGAAAATCTGAAAACCCATGTCGGAGTTATAGCCCTTTTTCCGTTAAATTTTCAAAATTTTTGCATTTTTTATTTTTTATTTCAAAAACTGTAACAGATAGAGGTCAAGTGTAAATTGCAAAAATGTTCAGCATATCAAGATCTACCCACCCTGAAAGTTTGAAGAAAATCCATAAACCATTGTAGGAGTTATTGCCCTTTTTTCACCGAATTTTTTAAATTTTTGTATTTCTCATCTTTTATTTCCAAAACTATAGAAGATAAAGGTTAAGTGTAAATTGATGAAATGTTTGCCATGCTGTGGCGACTTCAAAACTGATGTTGAAAATTGTTCCTTGACCGCCATTTTCAAAATGGCCGCCAAAAAAGGCGTGAAAATTCAACATTGTCTGATTTCAACGAAATTTTGTTTCCATATAGATATTGATGTTGCGACTTCAAAACCGGTGTTGAAAATTGTTAGTTGACCGCCATTTTCAAAATGGCCGCCAAAAAAGGCGGGAAAATTCAACATTGTCCGAGAACAATGAAATTTGGTTTCCAAAAGGATATTGATGTTGCGACTTTGTTGACAGCCATTTACAAAATGACGTCTTGACTTCTTAAACTGGTGTTGAAAGTGGTCCTTAGCAAGAACGCTTTTTGTCAAAAAAGCCCAACAAACATGGTCAGACTTTAAAAACAGTTCAAAATATTGGAGGTGTTTGAGCTATGAAAGTTTGAGAAACTGAAGATCAACTATATAACTTACAATGTTACCTTGATTGAGGCAACTGAAAGCCAGGTGAGCGATACAGGCTCCTGGGAGCCTCTGGTTTTTGCATCATTTAAATTCAGAAACATTACAATATTCAGGTCACAGGTTATTGATTATTATTTCTACAAATACGGTAATATGTGAAGTTATTTATAACTAACTTGTCACGTGACTCTCGGTTGACTGTTAAAATATTCCCTCGGCAATTCTATTTTAATTAGGCTCACACCTTACATTTATATGTCATATTTCTTATGCCGTTTACAATAATGTTAAAGAAGAAATTCGCAATGAATTTGGCCGCAAAAAATGATTTTTGATCTCGAAGTGAATATTCATACCCAGGATTTTTCTGAAGAAAGTGACAGCATAAGAAGTATTTACATACCGTAAATCCTCCTTAAAATATCATTTTTAGCTCGCCGGGATGAATGTCTGGAGAGCTATTGTCATACCCCCGACGTCGGCGTCGTCAGCAAAACTTTAACCTGGCTTGTGGAATTGAGACCTGAATAGCTAGGATGTTGATATTTGGTATATGACTTCCTTGTGATGAGAGCTTTCTTCTGGTACTATACTTGTAGACATTTTGACCTTGACCTTGCCCTTAAGGCAATTTTTAGAAAACTTTAACCTTGCCTCTAGAAGGTAGGCTTTTAGTGGTAGGGTGTTCATATTTGGTATGTAACTTCCTTATGATGAGATTCTTCTTCTGGTGCCATAATCGTAGACATTTCGACCTTGACGTTGGCTTGAGGGCAATTTTCAAAAAAACTTTAACCTTGCCTCTAGAAGGTAGGCTTTTAGTGGTAGGGTGTTTATATTTGGTATGTAACTTCCTTATGATGAGAGCTTTCTTCTGGTACCATACTTGTAGACATTTTGACCTTGACTTGCTCTGAGGGCAATTTTATAAAACTTTAACCTTGCTTATAGAAGGTAGACTTTTAGCGGTAGGGTGTTTATATTTGGTATGTAACTTCCTTATGATGAGTGCTTTCTAGTGGTACCAAATTTGTAGACATTTTGACCTTGACCTTACCCTGAGGGCAATTTTTATAAAACTTTAACCTTGCCTCTAGAAGGTAGGCTTTTAGTTGTAGGGTGTTCATATTCTGGTATGTAACTTCCTTATGATGAGAGCTTTCTTCTGGTAACATACTTGTAGACATTTTGACCTTGACCTTTCCCTTAGGGCAATTTGTAAAAAACTTTAACCTTACCTCTAGAAGGTAGGCCTTTAGTGGTAGGGTATTTACCAGTATATTTTGTATGTAAATAACTTCTTTATGGTGGGGTTTTCTTGTGGTATCATATTTGTAGACATTTTGACCTTGACCTTGCCCTGAGGGCAATTTTTTTTTAAACTTAAACTTTGCTTCTAGTATTAAGTTGTTTAGTGGTAGGGTGTTCATATTTAATATGTGACATTCTTTTAATGAGAGCTTTCTAATGGTACCATATTTGTAGACATTTTGACCTTGACCTTGGCCTGAGGGCAGTTTTTTAAAAACTTTAACTTTGCTTCTAGAATTAAGTTGTTTAATGATAGGGTGTTTATATTTGATATGTGACTTTCTTGTGAAGAAAGCTTTCTATTTCTTTCGAATTTATTGTGTATTAAGGTTACTGGCATACTCGACGAGCTATGTTGTCTCCTGACAACTCTTGTGTACTTTAGAGACAGGTTGACTAATTGTATTACATGTTCCTGAAAACTCAAAGATACTTATACAAGAAAAATATTTCACAACATGGTAGGTTTGTTTTGACCATTACGGTTTGTCTGTGAACCAGTGTTTTTGTGGATTTTTTTCTAACCCAGCATTTTTTGCATTTTCAGAGCTGCCATTGCTTGTTTAGGAGCAATGTATGAGAAACTTGGGAGAATGACAGGCCGTTCCTTTGAAGATACAGTACAAATACTTATCAAAGCTTTAAAGAATGCTGAGGTACTTTTACTGATTAAATTGTATTTAGATATACCTGTAATACAATAAATTCAACTGTTGATAAATAACACAAAAATGGGGAAAAAAATCTTAATTTCAGAAACATAAGTATGCAATTTTTTGTTGAGGTCCTCAAAATGTTATGAAAATCAGTGACATGTTTTAAAGCTTATATTGTGAATGAGGCAAGATTACAATTTTCAATGCTTTAAGACATATTTGAATGCTCCAGTAGATCTAGGACAGCTACTCTGTATTCAGAATTTGCTAGTTTGACATGCAATTTTGTATGAGTGACTAGGTAGGTATTATTATATTTTACTTGATTAGATAAGATCCGATTGGATGAAAGCAATCATGTGACTTAAAAATAATCCAGCTGTTTTGCCAAGCAACCTTGATATAACATCACAGTGGGAACAACCCAATTGTTTCAGCTAAACAACCTGGATATGACATCACAGAGGGAAACAACCCTATTGTTTCCTGCTATACAACCTGGATATGGCATCACAGAGGGAAACAACCCTATTGTTTCCTGCTATACAACCTGGGTATGACATCACAGAGGGAAACTGCTAATCAACCCGGATATGACATCACAGAGGGAAACAACCTAAACAACCTGGATATGACATTACAGAGGGAAACAACCCTATTGTTTCCTGCTAAACAACCTGAATATGACATCACATAGGGAAACAACATTGTTGTTTCCTTCTAAACAACCTGGATATGACATCACAGAGGGACTTGTTGTTTCCTTCTATACAACCCAGATATGACCTCAGGAGTACAGTGGGAAACAACCCTATTGATCCTAAATAGAACAAGCCGAATATATCAGTCTCATTTGCGAGATTCAAATTAAAATACGAGCTCTTGATGTGGAATGAATGAAACTGTAAACAATTATGGCCCTCTGTTTGCTGTGAAACATCCAGATTTGTCGGCCCTCTGTCAACAACCCTCCTTGGGTTGACAATTTGGATGTTTCCCTGAGCAACAGGCAATAATTTTATATTGTCCAGTTTTCAGAACCCATCTGTTAAGTGATGCAACAAAGTAAAGATCCATCATAGATAGTTTTAAGTGTCAAGAGTACAGTTTCCACCCCCATATAATTTACAATATAATGCTTGAAGACTTCTGGGAAAAGTGAAAAAAAAACAGAGGATTTAAGAATTTGAATATGTACAAATGTGAAGTTATTGTGGCAGGTTGCAGATTCTACTGTGTTCTTATGTTGATTCAGAAATGTAGTTAGATCTTGTATAGTTTTGATCTACAAAACTATTTTTGCAAACTATGAAATGCCATAAGAGCTACTTCTGAACACTTCACATGCAGATAATACATGTCAAGATGAGGCATGTTCCTTCCTGACTTCATTGTCAAATAAAACATACAACCTAAAAATGCTACTACCTCACACTAGGTTTTGTAATAAACAGAATCTGTCTGGTTTTAATTACACCACTTATGTAACAGTGTATTTATGTTATAATAATATATGTGATACTGCTAGGGAAACTGACTGGGGAAATTTTGAGTAGATTCCAAAATACATCCTGGTGCTCACTTTAACAGATCTATTTGGTTAACACTTGAATAATCAAAATTAAGAGCAGTCATGATATAATACATCTTGAGAAAGAATTTGTTGAAAGGAAAATTAATTAAGTTGACATGAAGCCAGCTTTGATCATGCCAGACATATTCTCTTGCCAGAATTATATGAACTAACTATGAATTATCACCCCAATGAACCTATCATTATGTTTTTATATACTACATTATTTGTATACAAATACCACCAATCTGTGATGGGATCTGACAGTTGAAATAGCAACCAAAATATAGTCCTACAATGATCAACATAAGTGTTTCATGGTGTTATAGGTAGCATATATACCTGGCAGCGAGTGAAAGCAACTTATGTATGCTTGACAGTCCAAAACATAATGGAAATGTTACACCTGGAAATGATTTCACCTGATCATGCTGATTCAGGTGGTTTAGAAATACAGAATAAGTTGAAGACAATGAAAAAAGACATTAAACAGAACATTTTTTTCTATACCATTAAGTTCATACAGTCGAACTTCCGATGGCTGGAACACCCAAGGGACCGATAAAAACAGTTCGAGTTAAAGGGGTATTCGTATTATTGAGGTCCAACTTTGTTCAAACTTGAACAAAGGGACAAGAAATTGGGTTCGACACATCCATGGTGTTCGAGCTATTGCAGTTCCAGCCATCGAAGTTCTACTGTATTTATTACTATGTTTTTTTTACCCTGTTAGTATTGGTTGTCTTGCATTATTCATGTAATTGACCGATTAGATCACCTGAATCAGGAAATGGACACATTACCTGATCTAAGTAATTGTTTTGCAAATTGACAAATTACCTAATCTTGGTAAAAGGCAAGAATATCTAAGTAGGTTATTTACTGTAATCTTAGCACTGTGATCATATATGAATGTTTTTATACTCCCGTCTAATGACGGACGTATTATGGTATGCGGATGTCCAATTGTCCGTCCGTTTCATATGTTACGCTATAACTTGATAACCCTTTGGCCAATTCACTTTGTATAGGTATTGGGTATGATGGCTTGATGATTTGTATACTTTTTCTTGAAATTCCAATTTTTCTTGCAAGAGTTATGGGACTTTATTCGTCAATTTTAAGGCAATTTTTTACATGTCGCGCTCTAAGTTGAGAACCATTTGGCCAATTCACTTCAAACTTTGTAGAGGTATTGGGTATGATGGCTTGATGATTTGTATACTTTTTCATGAAATTTTGATTTTTCTTGCAAGAGTTATGGGACTTTATTTGTCAATTTAAGGCAATTTTTGCAAATTGGCTCCTTTCTTCAAACTTTGTAGAGATATTAAGCTTAATTAGCCAAAGGTGCATTCTAAAAGGAGAACCCCTTACCTAAATCACATAAGTGATGATTGAGTGACGATGGGCGTATCATTCGACTTGGCGCTGCAGTTCATTATATTCCAAAATGCAAAATATGTTACCTGTTGATTGAATTGGGTAATAATCATAAAACATCAACAAAAAATCTTAAGTCCAAGATAAACTGGACATTAATATCAGATGCCCTTGAAGCAAAGAAAGTTTATTTTTATAATCTTTTTTAACCAAAAGATTTTTATGCCCCAGTGACTAAAAGTCAGGGGGCATATTGTTTTACTCTTGTCTGTCCGTTCTTCTGTCCATCAGTACTAATAAAAACACAACTCTTGATGTTTTTCAGAAACTATGAAAGCAAATTCCAACAGCTTAAAAGGAATCTAACTTACAATGAGTAGATGTACAAACACACATCAATTGGAATTTTCAAAATGGCTGCCATTGCCATGGAATTTGAAAAAGGCGGGAATATTAAAAATGCCTCACATTGGATGAATCTTTACAGAAAGGTTGCCTAGCACCTATGGAAATAATTTTTTTTTGCTCTGAATTTTCAAAATGGCTGCCATTGCCATGGAAACTGAAAAAGGCAGGAAAATTACAAATTTCTCAAATTAGATGAAACTTTACAGAAATGTTGCACACTACCAATAGAAATGATTTAAGGGATCACCACATGGAAATATGGTTGCTGATCGAAATTTTGAAAGGGAGGTAATTCAACTGTATACATGTATTTTCTGGAAAAAATGGGAAATATTTCATCATGTCCATACTTATACTGTGACTACACTTGTATTGTGTCCACACACACTTTGAAGTTGTACTTACCCTATTGATTCGGGTTGAGTAAGCGGGAACATAATTGGTTGCCATTCAGCGACAGCTCTAATTTAAATTCATTATATCTCTCCCCTCTCAAGGCAGAGACATCTTGTTTTTGTCTTTTCCATCTGTCAGTCTGTCCGCCAGTCATAAAGTTTGTGGACACCAATTCTACATCTTTCATTGGATTTCAACCAAACTTCACAGGATTGTTGACCATCATGCTTAGTTGTGCATATTATCTTGCTGGATTGATGGGTCAATATTTTTGGGAGTTATGCCCCTTTTTGACTTAGAATTTTACAAAATTAAGTTAGTGGACTCTAATTCTCCCACATCTTTCATAGGATTTCAATCAAACTTCACAGGATTGTTAGTCATTATGTGTAGTTGTGCATATCTTCTAGCTGGAATGATCAGCCACCTGGTGACAACATAAAACTTACTTGTGTTTTATCTCTCAAAGAGCAGTACATACTGTTGGGAGACATTTGTTTTTGTATCAAAAACACACTTCTAGTTTCCATTGAGGTTAAAAAGGTAAAGAGAATGACTGTGGAAGTACTTTTATTCGTGGACATCAATTTTCGTGGTTTTTGGATTGGTGTCTATCCAAAGGATAGAATTCTATCCTATGTTACGACCCCGGGTGACCAACCTCACGCAATCAAAGATTAGTGATCATACCCATGCTAAAAGAATCCTTTTCAGGAAACCTCGTACACATCTTTCTGATCTCATAAAAAACTCTAACACTCAATAGTCTATTTTCATTGAACATTAATTTAATTGCACGAACTTTTCAACACTTAAATGGTGCCAGAATTCGTTAATTAATCACCGAATGAATTTCCCATTCATAAAATTTTGTGTGTAGACATGGTAGATGTATGAATATGGAAGATTGATGCCTTACTGTATGAATGGCGTAAACGTACTTCCCTGAACCGTCAATGAAACGATGTGGCCTTTTTGAAATAAATCATAACAACGCATTGGAAATAAAAAAATCAAATTCAGTAGCCGTCGAGAACAACAGTCCATTATTTACAATCTACGGAAGACGTAATGTTTGTTTACATTTCTAGTTATCAATTATCAATGAATGGAAAAGTACGGCTGTTCCACGTTGGCTGTTCCATTATACTTGTTGCGATTGTCATTTAGTGTCTTCTCCGAGGTCCGCGTTCGGTATACATTTAATGGCCGACTCAAAACAAAATACTGAAGAAGTCATACATCGGTCAATACAAAATATTACCTGGAAACAGTTGTCATTGCATATTCCGAAACAGACGATATTTTTCAACGATCGGGGTTGGAATTGACTAAATTCGAAATAGGATCAGGCAGGGGTGTTGATCTGTTGATTGCTGTTCGTC
>MJUU01056158.1:81643-92688 GCA_002080025.1 Modiolus philippinarum
GTATAGAAACAATAAAAACTAGATTTGGCAGCCTCAAAATCTACATAGAAATCAATTTTTCATCAAAATCTGACAATGTTGAAATTTTCATGTATTTTGGAGGCAATCTTGGAAATGGCAGCCATTTTGAATTTTTTTTTTTTTTGCAGTAATTTCTTCCTCTCATCTTACTGAATATTTATGTAAAATATGAACAAATCCTTCAAAGCAATTCCTGAAATATTGGATCCTCAGTTTTTTAAGGTAAAATGGTGGCCATCCTGGAAATGGCTGCCATTTTGAAAATTTTTAACGTGTGGATTAACTCTGTGCAAAGTTTGAATTTGTTTCATTCAGCCATTTCAAAATAATCACATGGACAAAAAATTGTGGAAGAAGAAGAATAATCAGTAGAAACATAGAATAATAACATGTCAACCAACTTTATATGTTGTGACATACAATGTAATAATTAAGTATTTGAAATCTGGACTAGCTTAATGATTTTTTTTAATAATTAAGTATTTGAAGTCTGGACCAGCTTAATGATTTTTTTAAGTCCATATATTTGACTTGTCTGTAATAATATTCCTGCTTTTCCTCAATGTTTCATTTACTGTTATGGTACGGGTAATTTTAAATATAGGATTATAAGAGCAAGATTACTCAGGAGATTTTTTTTATGTGCAACTCGGCTTTAAATTTTTGCGTCATTGATGCATTTGCAAATAAGTTTGATCACAGTGATTTGTTTAAAAAAATATGATCAAACTGTATATTTAGTTTGATGCTTCGCTCATTTTGGATAACAAAACAGGCATTGAGTTCAAATATTTCACACAAGAATGAAAAAGTAATATATGCTTTAAGAAATGAGTATTTCTCGAATATAAGCAATTTTTGTAATACAGAAATTTTCAAAAATGATATATAGAGTTGTCTACCTTATATTCTTTAGTGTACCAGGAAAGAAATGAAATCCAGAAATGTACACAAAAATACTAAGCAAATAAAAACAGAAAATTGTATCACATATTTATTACCATATTTATTATATTGCTTTCAAGTATTAAAGAGGAGAAATTACCTGTTTCCCTCTATTTTTGTAATGTATTATGCAAAAGCATTGCCATTTCAGGTTTTCTCTATATGCTACATTACAACGTATTTCATAAAATATCATATGTAATAAAAGCATAATTTTGTTGTTGAGATGTAATAGAGAAATGAGACTGTAAATTCTTTGTATTACTAATAACAATTTGAATGTAATATAACATTATTGCATGCATATTTTGGCATGTCTTTCGACTTTAAATTTTGTGTTAGTTTCTCTTTATATAGTGTATTTCTAAAAGATAGAGTGTGTATACTTAATATGTATAGTGTACTCCTTATCATAAATGTTAATTATTTTCTTAATTTAACAACTTCTTTAGAAAGGTTATAAAAGGATTCTGAAGATGAAAAAAAATACAAGATACCATATGATAGACATATATTTTACTGTTTGAGGTTTATTGAACAAATAATTTTTATTTGTTTGGGAAAAAGAGCTAGGCAAAATATTACATTTGATATGTATCTTAGATTATGATGTTACAAAAAATATGTTCCTAAAAAAATAAGTTCGTTATATATCAGAGACAGTTGATATATATTGATAAAGTTTTGCAATATGCACAATAGAAGATACCACAAAATGATATTAATCAGACATAGGAGTGAAGTTCAGTCCAAGTAGGTATAGATAGAAGATGGTTTTACAACTAGAATTTCATTATGTCAAACATTATCAAAGATTTATGTGCTAGATTAGTTGGGCAGAAAGGTAGTGTTCTCCAATAACAGTGATACCATAATTAACCTTATAAGATATTTTAAAAGATGATTTCTTTATTTTTCAGCTTCAACCTAACAGTGCATCAGGTTCTGGAGCCCTTGAACATGATTCTCACTCCTTATATCATAGATGTCCCTTGGTAAGGATAATATAATGTAGCCGTATAAGTATATATTGTATGTTTTCTGTGTTATATTTATGTACTTAGATCATCATAAAATTCAAGTTTATTGATTGAACAATTTGTTATTTTTAATGTTAGCTAACATCAAGTTCAACCAACTTATATGAAGAAATTCAAATTTTATATACTTATGCTTCATAGTTAATTATTTTTGTCACAAAGTTCCCATGATACTTATGCTGCAATTTACAGCATTAATTTATATTTAGTGTGAAAAAAGTATAAAAAGAATAAAATAGAAATGTTGGATGGATAGCTTTTGCATTTATATAAGATTTTTGACAAATTTAAATGAATTTTTCATTTTTTCATATTCTTGGATATGGTTTAATTTCGCAAAATATAGAATATTTGATGTGGTACTGTAATATTTTATGAAAGGATATGGAGTAAATGAACATGAGACCATAACACATATGTCAACTCCAACTGTAATAATTTAAATGAGCTGTTTGGCCATTTCAGAAATTTATTCATCATCAGCAGCACTAGAATCCAAACAAAGGAAATTCATAAGTTCAAAAATGTTATAATGCATAAAACGAAATCTGAATAATCGGTTATATCAAATATAGCTAAGGACAAAACTACGATGGTGGGAGTTAATCCTTCGGTTTTTAGAATTTACAGAAATTAAGATAATAGTAATTGAACAAAGTGTACACATGAGATATTATCTCATGTACAAGTACACCATATCTAAGAAAAATTAAGAGCATACATCTCTACCACAGGGAATTGTTTTACCAACTCCAAAACCTTATTAATGCCTCTACTTCACCCAACCTCGTTAAATCAATTGTTTTTTTTAGTTTTCCCAGTTTGCCTTAACTTTCAGTAAAATCCTTAATTTATCTCCAAAACCCCTTTATAATGCCAAAAAAATTGGGCAATCAAAAGGCGGCAAGGTTTAACCGTATATAAATATTTTTCAGAGTGATCCTGTACCTGGACCTCTACCTCTTGGTGTGGCTGTGATTGACAGTTCTGTAAAACTGTATGGTTCTGTGTTTCCCCGAGTGGCAAATAAACACAGATTTCAGATGTTACAACATTTCAATGACTGTATAAAACAAGCTAAGTCATTCAGACAACAGGCTGTACAGATGAATATTTTTACTGCAGTTTTATGTTCACTGAAGGTAAATATAGATTACACCACAAGATCCTGTTCATTGCCATATTTTATCCACTAGAGATGGTTAAATTTTAAAATTTTAATTGCAAGGCTTGCAGAGCAATTTAGAATTTTAAAATTTAACTACCAAGATAAAATATGGTAAGGGCTATTCCATTTAAAATTCCCACCGGGGGGTGGAACACCAGTGAATTTTTTTATTCTGTTGGTGATGGGTGAATTTCTATTACATCCTAAAAGTTTAATTATAAATTTTAATTTTTTTCTCTTGGTTGGTGGTATAAAAATAAGTGGCATTCCACCCCCTGGTGGGAATTTTTACTGGAATAGCCCTAATAATCGGCATAAATTGGTGTAATCCAAATAGATTTGGCAGGAAATAGCACAGGGCTTTATTCAACATGTGTTGAATATGAAAATTTATCTAACCGGTCAGAAACAGTTTAAACTTCACATATCATTAGAGAAGTAGTATTAACACAGTTTTAGAAACAATTGTCCAATAAATATAAGTACGGTATCAGTTGTTATTTATGTGGTTATTTAAAGCCTGAAATTAAATATAATGATATTCATATGTTTGCTATAATTTTTGCTTCTTTTTATGCGAGATAAAACATAATCTGAAAGGGAATTTGGTATTGAACATACAACTAATTTGTTAATGAACATTCACATATTGTTTCACTGTAGATAACTGAAAACTAATTCACAATGTCTTTAAAGTACATTATTTTATGTTTTAGTTAGAGTAAGTTCAAACATTGGATATTAAGAAGGTCATATAAAGTAAGAGTTAATGTCTTAAATGTAAAATGAATTGCAAAATTAAAAGCTCTGTCCACTTTCTTGCTATACAACCAGTTCAATTTTGCTGATATTCTATTTCAGAGTTTATCAGACACCAAGACTGGATTAGGTCCAGATGAAGTGAAGAAGGCTGCTTTCAATCTTATATTGGTAAGTATTGAGCATGCAGCTAATTTGTTAATGAACATTCACATATTGTTTCACTGTAGATCACTGAAAACTAATTCACAGTGTCTTTAAAGTACATTATTTGTTTTGTTGAATATCTTCTAGTTCAGATATACAAAAACAGCAATGTGAAAAGAAAGTTTTGAGGACTGTTTTTCTTTACATAAATTGATATGTGTCTTGCTATAGAAATTTAGAGGTATCAGTTTATTAATAGATTTTCTCTAATATCTAGGAAATATAAACACCTCCTGATGGATTAGTTATTGAAATGATAACTAACGTGTGTAAATTTGATCTCAGTTGGCAATTAGTCAATCATGTAAATGTCTTGTGTCAGTTTCTAGAAATAGTGCAACCAGATGTTGATGAAATTAGCACCTGCATTATTGTCTAGCGAAATAGTTTTTGCATTTTTATGACTTAAATTACTCAATTTATTGGTAATTTGACATTTTTATTAAAAATATTTCACTCAACATCCCTTTTAATGAACAGCGAAATGATACACATAGCAACGATGATAGCAATATATGGCGGCATATTTGAGAATGGAGACCACGGAGATCACTTTACTCCAAATAGATTCAGCGGAAATTGGAGAAACAATCTCCAACATTGTTTTCAATTTTATTACAATAATTTCTCAAATCTTGATAGTTAAATTTTCACATTTTAAAGTTCTCGGTAAACCTCAAACTTTAAAATGTGAAAAATTCAACTATCTAAATTTGAGAAATGTACATTTTAAACTAGAAACAATGTTAGAGACTATATTTAACATCTTTGTTCTTAATTCTTTAGGGTGCTTTAGGTAGTCAGAACCCAATATTGAGATGTGCTGCAGGTGAAGCGTTAGGAAGGATGGCCCAGGTTGTTGGTGATAGTAGATTTATAGCAGACATGGCACAAAGTAGTTTTAATAGGTAAGAAAGTGTTATTTTGAAATAAGAGCCCTGTTATAGTATCAGATATTTATTCATTTGAAATTTATTGAGTAACAGTTGTTTTATTTAACTATGTATCTATAAACTTTGCAAAGTTACTAGCTAACTGTTAAAAATCCATTCATACCCAATCAATTATCACACCAAAGATATAATAGTCTATAGGGTCTGTAAGTCTCGTTCAATTTTGGAACTTCCGGGTACAAAATTTGTACCCGGAAGTTGCATTTTGAACAAAATCTTATGACGTTTCATGCATTAAATTGAAACGTCATTTTTTTGGCGGGAAACGTTTTCAAATTGCAATTTTATGGTGATTTCTCCATGTCACGTAACGAGAATTACAGACCCTATTTCAAACTATATATGAATGGATGGAACTTGAAAAAAAAGTAGGATTTGATGCTTCAGTCTGATATACTGAGGGTTGATAATGATTTTATGTTTATGTTTAAAATCTTAATATCGTTTAAGGTAGATGACTATTTAAGGTTAAAGTTGATGCCTGAAAATTTATTGCATAAAATGGAATGAACTATTATGCCTAATTATTCAACCAAACTTTTCATCAAACTTAGATAGTAAGATTACAAAGTTACTTACCAGTACTACATGCTTGGATAAAATAGCTGTAATACTTAATCTAAAATCTAATAGAGCATATATTTTTGTAAGTGATAGTATCTGATCAGTAAAGCAATATACATTGTCCTTTAATTTGTTTTGTAATTTTATATGTTGTCCATTTCAACAACCCCAAGCTCCCCCCAAAAGTAAGTTAAGTTTATGGTTGAAAATGGCTATATGGTAACATCAAAAATAGCTGCTGACAGAGATATATATATGAGATTATACCTCTTTCTAACTAGTCACTTTGAAATCTGTTAAGGATAGAGCTTTGTGCACATCTTCTTCAATGAGCTCTGAATTTGCACCATATGGAATCAAAAGAAAAAGGAATAGGCATATTAGTAAAATGATTTGATTCAATAGAAGTTATCGTAGTATGTAAAAATATTGTAAAGTTTTATGATTGATGTTCATTTCAGTTTGAAATCAGCTAGAGATGTAGTGAGTAGGACAGGACATTCCTTAGCATTAGGTTGTTTACATAGATATGTTGGTGGTATGGGTTCTGGACAACATCTTAACACAAGTGTTAGCATTTTGTTAGCCCTAGCACAAGATTCCAGTTCACCAGTTGTGCAGGTAGGTATTTGTTTGTTTGAAAAAAAAATGTTTGGACATGTAAAAGAAAAAAAAATCAATTTTAAATTGAAAGGTTTCATTCAATGACAAGTTGACAAGAAAAAAAGGTAAAAATTGATATTTTCTTTTTCAAATGTAGTTTTGTTTGTTTTAGTAACCTCATAAAAATATGCCTCTTATAGTAACTACAGTTTTGTTAGTATATCACAAATGTTACTGGTATCCTATTGTCAATTTTGTATTCACTCTTCATTTAAATCTATCATGATTTATGAACAGACATATTTTTTTAAGTTTTTATCCCCTGACTTTAAAAAGTCATGGTGCATATTGTATTACACTTGTCTGTCAGTCCCTCTCTCCTTTCGTAGGTTCGTCCGTCCCTATGAATAAAAAACACAACTTTTGATGTTTTTTGACAATTGTAAGCAAATTCCAACTACTTCAGTGGAATCTAACTTATGATAAATAGATGTAAATGCATATATCTTTTGGAATATTAAAAATGTCCACCGTTTCCATGGAAACTGAAAAAGGCGGGAAAATTCAAAGTGCCAAAACTGGATGAAACTTTACAGGAAGGTTGCCTAGCACCTATAGAAATGATATTGGGTCGCAGAATTTTCAAAATGGCTGCTGTTGCCATGGAAACTGGAAAAAGGAGAGGAAATTCAAATTGCCTCAAATTGAATGAAACTTTACAGGAAGGTTACCTAACAACCAGAGAAATTATTTTGATTCTCAGAATTTTCAAAATCGCCAGGGAAACTGTGAAAAGGCGGGAAAATTCAAAGTGTCTCACATTAGATGAAACTTTACAGAAAGATGCCTAGTACTCAAAGAAGGGATTTTTATGCTCAGAATTTTACTTGCATACTTTGTGGAAAAGGGGGAGGTATATCGTCATATCCATACTTGTACTGTGTAAACACCTGCATTGTGTCCACACGCACTTAAATTTGCACTTGCCATATTGATTCAGGGTTCAGTGAGTGGAGGCATGATTGGTTGCCATTTTTTGGTGACAACTCTAGTTGATAAAGGATTTCTACCTAAATAATGTTTATCCTGTCTATTACAGGTTTGGGCATTACATGCTCTAGGACTTATAGCAGACTCTGGAGGTCCAATGTTTAGAAGTTATGTGGAACCCACATTAACCTTAGTCTTACAGTTATTGTTAACAGTACCACCCTCTACCATTGATGTACACCAATGTTTGGGGAAATGTTTGTCTGCACTCATTACCTCACTAGGACCTGAATTACAAGGTAGGAATATATTGTTATCATAAATTAAGAAATTAAAAAAAGTCACCACTGGCTTTTACTAATGTATCCTTATTGTACATTATACTCAAAATGAAATATCTGATTTATAAGTAGATGGATTATATTGATTTTCTGTCAATTAGTCCATACATACATGTATCTGGAAAATTCTTGTAACTTGAAATAAAGTCTCCGATGAAATTATTCTCAATAATTATTGGTCTTTATGATAAAGTATTAGGACAGAAAAAAGGCTGGATAATATCAATAGAGTTGTCCCAGTGAGATGTGCAAAGTACATGTAAATGGGACATTTTTCACAGGACAGTTTTTGCTCTTGCTTGTATTGATGTTAATGGCTTGGGCATATTTTTAGCCACAGTGCCTCTTATTCATGAAATTTTCAAAATTGATGACTCTTCAGTTCATTATAATCAGCAGGTATATCATTTATAGTATTGGATCCATGGTATCATTAAATTTGATTCTTTTGAAACTATGTTGTTTGCAAAGAAATCTGTTTCTTTATGATATTTATAATTGATTTTTTTTAATTGCCAGGTAATAGTGGATCCATTGCAACAGCCAGATTATATTGTCTAGTATGCTGTGCTATCATGCAGGGACATCCAGACTCCTTGGTCAAAGCTGAAGCCATCACATGTTTACAACAACTTCACATGTTTGCTCCACGTCATGTTAATCTGACATCCTTAGTACCTCATCTTTGTGTAAGTTGTTGGAGTATGACTTTTACATGTTGGCATGATTTACTTGAAAAAATCAAACACTTTGTTTCAAACATTTTAAAAAGAAAACAGCTGAAATTTTCAGTGAGAAAACACTTTTGGATTTTCCCCTTTACCAAATAAGCTATATATGGTCAAAGGGAAGATAACTTTAATTTCAATATCAATTAATTCCCTTTTAGAAAAATCTCAACACGAAATAAGCTACTTTGATTCTTGTTGCATGACATTTTGAAAATTGAACATGGATAAGGATTAAGAGTTGTATCTTTTTTAAAAGCAAACATTTACTTAGTGGTGAAATGTGGTAAAACTCATTTTTCACTAAGACAAATTAGATGAACAGATACCTTAGATGTTATTAAAAGCATGAAAAACATAATTATACCCCACACAACAAAGTTGCGGAGGATATATAGTTTTTGATTGGTCCGTCAGTCCGTCTGTCCTTCCGTCTGTCCATCCGTCAGTCCGTCCGTCTGTCATCAAGTGGGTACAACATTTGTCCGGATAGCTCCTACAGTTTTTAAGCTAGGAAGTTTTTATTTTGCAGGTTGATTGTGCACATATCAAAGATGTGCATACTACTTGGATTTTGCTTTTTAATAATTTTTCAGAAAACTACACATTGTTGAACTTTGTCATTTTTATGCATTATATTGCATATAGGGTACATCATTTGTCCGGATAACTCCTCCTACAGGTTTTAAGCTAGGAAGTTTTTATTTTGCAGCTTGATTGTGCACATATGAAAGATTTGCATACTACTTGGATTTTGATTTTTGATAATTTTCCAGAAAACTACACAATGTTGAACTTTTGTCATTTTTATGAATTATATTGCATATAGGGTACATCATTTGTCCGGATAGTTCCTCCTACAGTTTATTAGATAGGAAGTTTTTATTTTGCAGGCTCATTGTGGACATATCAAAGATGTGCATGCTATTTGGATTTTGATTTTTGATAATTTTTCAGAAAACTACTCATTGTTGAACTTTGTCATTTTTATGAATTATATTGCATATAGGGTACATCATTTGCCCGGATAAATCCTCCCACAGTTTTTTTTTAATATTTTACAGGATGATTATGCATCTGTAAGAGATGTGCAAACTACTTGGATTTCGATTTTTGATAATTTTTGTCTCGCCCGCGATGCAAGTCGCGGAAAGCGAGACATAGGCGTGCAAAGTATGACGGCGACGGCGGCGTAAACTCAAGTTTTTATACGACCGCAAAAATTTTTGCTGTCGTATAATGGTATGGTGCTGTCGTCGTTGTCTGTAGACACTTTTGATTTTGGTCAATAACTTTAGTTTCAGTTTACCAATCCTTATGAAATTTTAACACAATGTTCCTTGGCACAAAAGGAAGGCTTGGCATAGTTTTGGTCATTGTGGCCCCACCTGTTTTTAAAAAAGGGGCCAAAAAGGGTTGAATTTGATGATTTCATATATTCTACTGTAGAATCTTTAATATTTATCGCATTTTGATGGGGTTTCTTTCAGTGTCCTCGTGAGGAAATTTCCAATCAGAAGTATGGCAATGGATTTCACGTGGCATGTACTGTTAACAAGATAAATGGGGCCCAAAGGGGGCAAATTTCAAAAATTTTATTTTTTTTATTTTTAGTCCGATTTTGATGCAGTTTTTTGCATTGGATTCCTTATGAAAAATTAACATAGCGCTGCACCATTAGATTTTTGATAACTTGTTTCTTTTCCAACCTATGAGGGCCAAACGGGGCAAAAATTGCAAACATGCAGAATACCTAAAATTTTTATTTTTCATCCGATTTCAATGGGATTTTTTTCTGTAGATTCCTCACATTTTAGGCCTTCAGTAGTATGTCAACGGATTTTGTGTAGCTCTTACCGTTTCCGAGCTATTAGGGGTCAAAGGGGCCAAAGTTGCAATTTTTGTCTTGCCCGCGACGAAAGTCGCGAAAGCGAGACATAGGCGTGCAAAGTATGACGGCGACGGCGGCGTAAACTCAAGTTTTAATACAGAAGCCATTGATGTAGGAACTTTATATTTGGTTTATATGTAGCTTACGGCGAACCCTATCTGTCGAACCCAAAATCATGTGACCTTGACCTATATTTCGCGGTCCAGTGACTCGCCCGCGACGAAAGTGGCGAAAGCGAGACATAGGCGTGCAAAGTATGACGGCGACGGCGGCGTAAACTCAAGTTTTAATTCAGAAGCCATTGATGTAGGAACTTTATATTTGGTCCATATGTAGCTTACGGCGAACCCCATCTGTCGGACCCAAAATCATGTGACCTTGACCTATATTTCGCGGTCCAAAGTTTTTTTGCTTAAGTCCATTTCTCAATAACTAGAAGCTAGAAGTCAATGATATTTGGTATATAGCTTGGTCTTGGTTAGTACATGTCCGTCTGCCATATGGCTTTTGACCTTGACCTCAATTTCACGGTCCAGTGACCAGGTTAAGTTTTTTTGCTTAAGTCTGTTTCTCNATAACTACAAGCCATAGGTCAATGATATTTGGTATATACCTTGGTCTTGGTTAGTACATGTCAGTCTGTCATATGGCTTTTGACCTTGACCTCAATTTCACGGTCCAGTGACCAGGTTAAGTTTTTTTGCTTAAGTCTGTTTCTCAATAACTACAAGCCATAGGTCAATGATATTTGGTATATAGCTTGGTCTTGGTTAGTACATGTCCGTCTGCCATATGGCTTTTGACCTTGACCTCAATTTCACGGTCCAGTGACCAG
>MJUU01056158.1:107948-122638 GCA_002080025.1 Modiolus philippinarum
TTTGACCTTTGACCTTTATGATAGTAAAACCGTGTCCGGAGCAGAACTTTTGTACCGTAGCACCTAGGATTATCAAACTTGGTGTGTGGATGCATCATGGGAAGATGATGTGTCAAGTACCAAATTTAGGTCACTGTGACCTTGACTTTGACCTTTGACCTTAATGATAGTAAATCCTTGTTCATTTTATGCTGAAAGCTTGGTTAAATCAGGTTTTTATCCACCGAATTATATATTATTTAATGTATTACCCTTTAAATGAAGTACATGTACCAGATATGAACTGATTGGAATAATTTCAGTCCTGACAGGCTTTATTTCTGTTAGATTTACTTTCCAATTACCATGTGGCTAAAGGTCAAATTTCAAAATGACATGCCTTGGTACTCAAATGCAGTTGCGGGGGGTATTAGTCTGGCTTTGGGGACAGCTCTAGTTGCATTTCCTTTTCATTACAGACCTATAACATTTACCAGGTAGTCTTAAAGCACATGTATCTGTGTAATATTGAGTTGCTTTCCTCTCCAAGTAGTTTTATACTGTTCAATATTTCTTTCTATTTCAGGGAGTGTTAGTGTACTTCCAACAGTTTTATATTTAATCATCGGTGTTTTACGTGAAATGTCTTCCAAATCTGCGGAGATGAAATCACCAGTTGTTATAAACTCTTGTTTGTGTACATTAAAATTGTTATGTACTTCTCAGTTCCTGATGGACACGTCAGTCTCTGTACGATGGTCAGAATTGTTACGTAGTGCTCTCAAAACTGTTTTAAATAGTGCTAAACAGAGTGAGTACAAAATTCAATGTTTCATAAAATATTGCATTGTAGGTATATACACAATAACATTAAAATTTGAATATATACAGTCTGTATACTTAAATCTCTAGAACAAGCACCCAAAAAAAACAAAAAACACTGCTTTTATTAAGAATAGGCAATTTTTATTGGTACTTTAATTCATGGTATTAAAACTATAGGGAAAAATGCATGTCGTTGGGAATTTAATTTTGTGTTTTAACCAAACCAAGAAACCCATAGAAATTGGAACCCACAAAGAATAGTACCTTTGCTGTATACTGATTATACAGATGAAAGAACAAAATCAAGAACAAGAAAGCATTGTTGGAAAAAACTAAATCTATATTTTAAACACAAAAGAATGTTTTTATCCATAATGTCTTCTGATACCAATATATTATATAAAATCATATGGAGAATTATAGGAAAGGTTAGTAATGATGTTATAAGAACATGCAACACCCTTAACATCGTATCCTCCAAACAATGAACAAAATAATAAGCCTGATACACATTTCACATAACAAATGAAATTGATTCAGTATAATCTGCCATGTGATCAAGCTCTAAATCATGTAAATTTATTTAAATATAAGTGTATTTTATTTTCAGCTGATGAAAAACCTGGTATGGAAGATGTTACATTGTTAGGAACAGTAACAATATTTTTGTTGTATGGCCCTGTTGATATAGCATCTTGTGTAGAAATAAAAGATCAATGTATTGAAATGTTTACCAGTACATGGTCGTCTAGCAGTTATGAAGTAAGTCTTATGTCGAGTGCATGCTAAATAAATGTTATAAGTGTTCTTATACCCTTCTTCAAATAAAGGGGGTATTCTGTTTACCTGTTTCTCTGTACGTCATTCTTTTTCATCAAGATTTTTTTCTGCAAATTGAAATAATACAAGGCTGACATTTTGTCTAGAAACTTCTTCATGTCTCCTTCCTTAGTCAATTGTCTATATTTTTGGTGATAAATGGTAGTTTAATTTGTAATGGTAAATGATGGTGTGAATTTTTCTTTATGAGCAAAAAAATACAGTTATGAATATGTGATGATAGCCATGAAAAGTAGAAATGCATTTTTACATTTTTGAGTTTGATAAGTTATTATGAATAGTTTTTGAACATATAGAAAAAAAACAATGAATATAATGGATTTTTTTTTTTTACTTTCAGGTAAAATTAAAATGTGTTCAAATGTATACCTCAGTAATTCAGCATTTTGGTAAAGACCATGCTGGAAGCTATATAAAAGGATTTGCTCCGAAATTAGTGGAATATTTAATGAATGTTAGAGACAATATTTCTATAGTTGATAAAGAACTCATTATAGTAATTGCATCCCTGAATGCATTTGAATCATTAGTGCCATTAGCGGAAGATGATAAAAGTGAGTATTTTAGTTAAGTAGTTTTCCTTCACTTACAGGGCTGCTTCTGCTCAATAATATTTTATGTCATTTGTACTCAGCAAACTCATAATAAGACCATACATCTTTATAAAAGTAAATTGTCGGTTTATTTGAAAATTTTATCTTTTCTCAAAGATGCAGGGTTGTTCATGTATTTATGCCCACCCACGAATGTGGAAGGGGCATATAGTGTTACCCTTGTCCGTCCTTCTGTCCGTACGTCCGGTTAAGTTTTGGGTTTAAGTCCATTTCTCAGAAACTGTAAGGTATAGAACAATGATAGAGACCAGTAGGTAGATCTTGGATAGTACTACATATATATAGTTCACTAGGCAGTTTGACACTTTGACCTATATTTCATGGTTGAGTGACTCTGGTTAAGTTTTGTGTTAAAGTCCATTTCTAAAGTCCAAGTCAACAACTACATGTTATAGGACAATGATGTTTCATCAAATTAATTGCCTTAATGAGTACCACCCAAATCATTGACAATTAGGTGGCTTTGACCTACATTTTACGTTTTATTGACTTTGGTTAAGTTTTGCCTTAAAGTCCATTTCTCAACAACTACACATTATAGGACAATGATTTTTATGCCCCCGTGAATCNACATTCGGGGAGCATATCTTTTGAATGGTAAGTGATAGGGCTTTCATAGTTTGCATGTGTATTTCTTGTGGAGAGACCTTTCAGTTGGTACCAGAATATTTGACCTCGTGAGCTTGACCTTGGCATGTGACTGTCCGGTAAAATTTCACCAGAAAAATGAAATTATATTTTGATTATATATATATATAGAAATTAAACTCATTTATGATGCAATGTTTCTTGATATCTATAGAATTTTTTATGTAAGGCCATACAAAATTAATTAATTGGTTCTCAGGCAATTTTTCATTTAAAATGATGAGGGAGGGAGGTGATTTTTTTTATCTTTTTATTTGCCAAAAAATAGATGAGGCAGCTTTTTACATTGTAAAAACCACCAAAAATGTAGTGAGGGAGGTGATTTTTTATTTTATTTTATTGAAATGCCACAAAATAGAGTCAATGAGGGGCTTTTTTTAAGCCTCAAACTAGATGAGGGAGGGCCTGTGAACCAATAAATTATTTTTTTATGGCCTAACAAAGGTTTTTTTAAATCATTCAGCATATTTATCTCATTTATTTACTTTCGTTTTACAGGTACATTGTATTTATATATGTATTATATATACATGCATCAATGATGAGGGATGTTACAAAAAATATCTATTATTTCATTTCTTCTCTTCTGTGTATTCCTCCACTTTTGGGGAACCAGTATTGATGATCCCTGAAGTAATCAAAGTACTGATAACACTGATAGACAGAACACAACGAGTTGACTATAAATGTTCCAAAAAGGGAGGGGGGGTGAAAATTGTTTCTTAATAATGCTTGGATAATGATTCGAGGGGTTCATTTGAGTGACTTCTGTGTTTGCATCCAATTGCAATGATCATTTGATGTGATTAAACTTTTCAGTTGATACCAGAATTTATTTCTACAAGTTATTTTGTCCGAAGGACATTCATTGTTCAAAGTTGCTAAATCATTCTTCTTTACTACTACTCGGGGACATAACTGTTTCACAAAACACATCTTGTTCATCAAATTAATTGCCTTGATGAGTACTACCCAAATCATTGACAATTAGGTAGCTTTGACCTACATTTTACGCTTCAGGGACTTTGGTTACGTTTTGCATTAAAGTCCATTTCTTAACAACAACACTTAATAGGACAATGATGTTTCATCAAATTAATTGCCTTCATGAGTACTACCCAAATCATTGACAATTAGGTGGCTTTGACCTACATTTTATGCTTCAGTGACTTTGGTTAAGTTTTGTGTTTAAGTCTATTTCTCAAATACTATGTATTGTAGCATCTTGATATTTCACTGCAACATTCAGCTAAAAGAGATCTGCCCATTTCACCAATAATTGGGTGACCATGACCTACATTTTATGGTTGAATGACTTTGGTTGAATTTTGGTATCATCACAATTCAATGACAGGGAACTAATTTAATGAATGATTGACTTGGGTTAATCTGTTGCAATAAATTTATTGGCGGGGCATCCGTGTCTTACAGACACATTCTCTAGTTTCTAAATAATTTTCGTTAGAACAAGTTTGGTTTTGCAAAAATGATTCACATTTATTAGTTCACCTGAACAAGTAGATTATTGGTGTAACACAAGTGTCTGTATCTTTCTCTGCTTCCTCATTTAGGTGTATATCTTAACTCTAGTACTGCCAGCTATATTTAGATTATTCAATAATGCTGCTGCCATGATGATAATTAAGCTCTGCATCTCTCTGTGCCAGCTTGATTTGATAAATTTTATTAATTAACCCCATGTTAATATTTTGTTAATTTAATCAATGATCTGTTGTTTTTTTGTAATAACATTCAATATATTTATTTTTCAGAATTGAACAGGCTTTTCCATGTTGAAAAAAATATAATTTTATGTTGAATATTAATTGAAAAATATCAAATAAAAGGATACAAACAATGTTTTGTTGTTCAATAATTAATTATTTTGTTCATTATTAAAAAATAAATAAAGTTAGAAGAAAAATGGGTTTATGTCTTCTATTTCTTTTATGCCCATGCAATTATGTCAAGAAAATGTTATTCCAAATTAATGTTTTCCCATTTTTGAAAAAAGGGGGGTCAAATTTTGACCGTCCTAGGTTCCAAGAAATCTGCCACGTACCTGTTCGTCTTAACTCGTTTATCCGAAAAATGCAAACCTGTGTAATAGCTAATCATTAAATCATCAATCATATCTGATTATCCATTATTATCAATTTTCAATGATTTCTATGTCAACCAGGAGCGCACCTGTTTCTAGATTTTTCTCAGATCCGAAACCCATGAACTGTGCAATTTATTCATTATTTTTGGTGTCATCCTCGTCAAAACTGAAAAATTAATGCCCAGAATTGCTGTTTGTAACCAATTCCCATACAAAATCGTGATTTTTAGCCTCAAATTGCTCCCATCACACGTCAGCGTCAACAACTTCATCTTCGACTTTGTACTCAAAACAATGTGTAATTTCCACATTAATTTATTTCCGAATGGAGTATCGTAGAGATCCAGTGAAAACATTTCTGTGTAGGAAATTTCTTCCTCTGACATGTTGTTTAAATGTTACAAAAATAACTGCACAATTTCATTGGTCAAAAGCGAAAATCCCGACCTATAGAAAGTCTATATATTGACGACCGGCAGTGAAAGAAATACCGGAAGTAGTCAATAAATCAATATAGTGAGTTCCTGCAGTACTAGGGTTAAGTAATCATGAGCAGGGCAGGGTCATGAGATCATCAAACTCTGCATGCAGATGCATGTTGGGTTAAACAAAACATATAAGAAAATCTATATTTATGCCCCCGCGACGAAAATTGTTTTACCCTTGTCTGTCCATCTGTCTGTCCGTTCGTTAGTTTGTCTGTCCATATGTATGAATAAAAAACACAACTTTTGATGTTGTTCAGACACTTTGCAAGCAAATTCAAACTACTTCAAAGGAATCTAACTTACAATAAGAAGTTGTACACATACACATCTTTAGGAATATTCAGAATGGCCGTGATTGTCATGGAAACTGAATAAAGCGGGAAAATTCATAGTGCCTGAAATAGATGAAACTTTAAAGGGAAAGTTGTCTATCACCAATAGAAATTATTTTTAGTCTCAGAATTTTCAAAATGGCTGCTGTTGCCATGGAAACTGAAATAAGGCGGGAAAACTCAAAGTGCCTCAAATTGTATGAAACTTTACAGGAAAGTTGCCTAGCACCAATAGAAATTATTTTTTGGCTCTGAATTTTCAAAATTGCCACCGTTGCCATGGAAAGTGAAAAAGGCGTGAAAATTAAAAGTGCCTATAATTGGATACAACTTTACAGAAAGGTTGCCTTCCATCCATAGAAATGATTTAAGAGCTCATCACATGGTATCTGCTTGAAATTTTGAAAGGGAGATAATTCAACTTTGTATATATTTTCTGGAAATAGGGGGAGGTATATTATCCTGTCTATACTTGTAGTGTGTCCACACCTGTATTGTGTCCACACACACTGAAATTGCACTTACCATATTGATTTAGTGTTCAGTAAGTGGGAGCAAAATTGGTTGCTATTCAGCAACAGCTCTAGTTTCATTTGAGTGGTTTCTGTCAAATTTACTTCTGAGTTTATATTTCAGTTACTATTCTTGATAGGATCATCTAATGTTTATCCCGCACTTGAATCAGTTTTCAGGGGCTCAGGGGCATCCCCAGTTGGTGGATAGCAGAATGCCCTGTCTATGCCTGGTAGTCAGAGCCTGACCACAAACCACTGTAGCCAAACTGTGTGGAGAAACCCCACGTTCCATGCAATATAAGGACCCCTTCTGTATTGTCTAAAGAGAGCAGAGTCATTGGGACTCATATAGAAGGCTAAATTTCCTACCCCTACCAATTTCTCCCCTTTTCCAGTGGCCATCAAAACTTGTCCCTTCCACCGGCTTTGTTTCTTTTGTCTCTTACATATATTTTTTTAATTGATTAACTTGTTCTCGTCCTGATTTAGCTGAAATGTTGATTACCAGATGTTCAACTCTAACTAATCAATCAATCTAATGTTTCTAACACATGCATAACTCTATCACTGTACATTGTAGGTGAGCATCCAGGCAAAATTAGTGACCATGTATTATAATAAGCCAAACTTTGTAATTGTAGTAATCTATGATTTGGAATGTATAGCCAGTAGAGCTTTTATATTGAATTTCAGGAATATTATAAATTGTTTGATTTTCTTTCAGGGTTAACAGTATTGAGGATTTTTATACCTATTCTTGTTTCATTCTTATTGGATGATCTCAACACAACATCGACAGCACTGAAATCATTACATGAAGATTCATTACAACGATTAATGAAAATAGGACCTCAATATCCTGAACAGTTCCGTGCAATAATGGGTGAACAATCTATTTTAAAATCAAGACTGGAAAATGCTATTAAACTTAGTCAAAGTGCTAAGCAGAAATCAACCTCAATATCTAACCCACAGATTGCAAAAACTGCCAGTACAGTGCCAGTTAAACCTTCTATAACATTGAAAACAAATTTTAGCAATTATACTGGGTAGTTATAAGTATTTTATTAACAAAAGTGTCTGTGATATGTACAGAAATTTTTATATTTTGTCTGTGTTGATATCAACAATATGAATTATTTTATATAAACAAAGAAAAATTGATACCAGTGATAAAATCCGTCATTAATATTGCATTTTAAAATGTATGATTTCACTTTGTCAAACTTGTACTTTAATCTTTAACAGATATTGCATATTCAGAAATATGATATCAGATTACAAAATTTTGATAATCGAAATTGAACCTCATTATATCTTTGATCATTTGTGTTTGGGATATCATTGTATCAAAATTTTTATTTTATGGGATCATTATATTAAGATTTTGAGTGCTTTTGGTATACAATATCCAAGCAATATTATATATTGTGACATTCAGTTAGTTATGTTAGAAGTAATTTTGTGATTTTACAATTACTGTCATGCTCTAACCATACAGGGAAATATGAATGTTTTACTGTCCCTGTCAGTAATCTATTTACTTGTTCTGGTTACAACATCATTGTACACAACTGGTAATACAAATGGAAAGTAAGAGAGAAATATAGTATATCCTTCCGGATCAAGGGGTTTACATTATTTCTCCAGTTTGAGATAGTTAAATTTGTGATTTTCAATTGAGATAGTTAAATTTGTGATTTTCAACATGCGAGCTTTAGCAAGCATGTTAAAATAAGAAATTGAGATAGTTAAATTTGTGATTTTCAACATGCGAGCTTTAGCAAGCATGTTAAAATAAGAAATTGAAATAGTTAAATTTGTGATTTTCAACATGCGAGCTTTAGCAAGCATGTTAAAATAGGAAATTTAACTATTGAGAATGGAGAAATATCATAACCCACTAGCAAAGGGAAGGATATATTGTTTCTCCAATGACTTTTACTGTGTTTCACGTTCAGATTCAATGGTTCAGCACTGTTGTCAACATTGGTTTTGCTATCTCAAAGCCTAGTAACGATGATGTCACAATAGACTTAATGAATGAAATAAATTTACATAAATGAAACATTACGGGAAAAATCTCGTGGAAATTTAACCAACGTGTGGATTAAAAATAATATGTATTTTTAACCAACTGGGTTAACATGCTAAGAATTGGAGAAAAAAGATTTTCTCTAATTTCTATCAAATTTAAACACCTCCTGACCAATGTGTTAAATACATGATTACTAACATTGGGAAAGATTTATTCTCCATTGCTGATTGATCAATGAAGTATATGTCTCCTGTCAATTCCTAGAAATTGTGCGACTGGATTTTGATGAAACTAAGACCTGAATCTTTGTTGTACAAAATGTTTTTTTTGCATATTTATGACTAATATTACTTAATCTGTAGGTTATATGACATATTTATTTAAAATATTTCACCTACATATCCAATTTGATGAATGTCCCAATGATACACATAGCAACAATGCTAGAAACAAAATGGCGGTATGTTTTCAGAATGGAGACAAAGGAGATCACTTTACTTCTAATAAATAAAGTAGAAATTAGAAAAACAATCTCTTACATTGTTTTCCTGCTTTTTATGATAATTTCTCAAATCTCGATAATAAAATTTTCACATTTTAAAGTTCTCCGTAAATCTCGAATGTTAAAATATGTAAATTTATCTCTCTTGATTTGAGAAATATATGTAATAGATCAGAAACAATGTTAGAGACTGTGTATAACCAGTTTAACAGTTTTACAAATTACTTTAAAAGTGGTTGCATAATTTGTAATAGCACAGTACAAATAGAAGAAATTTTGAATAATCACATTAAATATAAGACAGTTTAGAAATACTGAACACATGTACCTCAGTATTGTTTACAATATTTTATTTATATATTCATTTAAATCTACATGTGTTATATACATATAGATCATGAAGTTCTTTTTATACCCCGCCACACGAAGTGGCGTGGTATTATGTGATACCCCCAGTCGTGTGTCCGTCCGTCCGTCTGTCCGTCCGTCCATCCCCCGAAGGTTTCCAACTGATAACTTGTAAACATAATAACACAAGGTCTTCAAACTTGGTATGCAAGTTGTTTACCACAAAACTCAGGTCAAGTTCGATTTTGGGTTCAGAGGTCCAAGGGGTTCTGGAGTTATGCCCCTTGAAACTTTGAAATTTTGCGAATTTTAGGGTTTCCGACTAATAACTTGTGAACGAAATAACACAAGGTCTTCAAACTTGGTATGTAAATTGTTTACTACAACACTCAGGTCAAGTTCAGTTTTTGGTTCAGAGGTCCAAGGGGTTCTGGAGTCATGCTCCTTGAAACTTTGAAATTTTGTAAATTTCAGGGTTTCGTACTCATAAATTGTGAATGAAATAACATAATGTCTTCAAATTGTAAATTGTTTACCACAAAACACAGGCCAAGTATAATTTTGGGTTAATTGGTAAACATGGTTCTGGAGTTATGCCCCTTTTTACTTAGAAATTTTGTGAAACATGGCGGGGTATCATGTAATGCGCCATTACTATTTTTTAATATCAAAATAGATATGCTTTACAGTAATCAGGGTAGATAATCCTGTGGGATTACAACAAAACTGTCACATGAGAATCAGGATAGAGCCTTGTTGTTGACATTTCATTAAAATATAATTCTGTATTAAGTATAAATATAATGTATACTGTTATTGATAATGTTATGTATATTTAGAGATCAATAATCGAGAAAAAAAATTATTGAATATAATGTAATCTATTTTACGTGTTTTGAAATTAAAATTTATGGTCACATTCTAAAGATTTTTTGTTACCTGCAAAGCAGGCTTGTCTTCAAGGAACATATCTAGATTTATATGATTTTGGAGGATGATAAACATGTTCTGTTGAACATTGTTCTTTGAAATACATGTACATGTATGTTAAAAGTTGTGCCATTAATAATGAAATTCATTCAGTATTATAATTGATTGGAAGCAGAATCATCAAAATGTTTTTCCTTTTGTTCTATTTTATCTCAAGAAAATCATGCATTACTTCAAAATCATAAAATCACTTATTCACTATTACAGATTGCAAAAAGTCATTTCTCAAAGTCTTTGACCTTTACATGTATATGGTAAATTATGCAAAGTTATTTTTATATCATGCTCATAACTCCATTTCATTGTTCTGTTTCACATGTCATGAGTGATCATACAATGGAAAAATGTCCTTGTTACTGATTGGCATTAGATATGGGTTCTGTAAGTCTCGTAAGATAATGGATATAGGTTGTGTAAGTCACGTTCAATTTTGAAACTTCTGAGTACAAAAATTTTATCTGTAATTTATATTTTTGACAAATATATATGATGTTTGAACACCATGATCCTCAAATTTTATGTTTTGGTGGAAAACGTATTTGAATTACATTTATATCATGAATTCTTGGGTCACAGATGACAAGACATACAGATCCTATATTTTGTTAGGTCTGGTAATTAGACTATAAAGTATTATTTATAAACCTCATCCAATACCTTGGTTTCATAGTTTTACAAATATGAGTAAATCAGAACCCTTAAATCTAGAATCAAAAATATTGTCTATGTGACAAAGTTACTTTGGGAGAGATATTTCTCTCTCAGTTAACCGAATTTCTTTACTTTCAGTTTCATTATTGTCAGTAATAAATACAGTACTTAAAATTTTTAATAATAAACATGATTTTTTTTCAAAGTTTTGTATTTGTTATCTTATAGTCTGGCCTCTTGAAATAATGGCATTAATCAGAGTTATAGAAAAAAACACTATAATTAAAAGTACATGTAGTTAAGTAATATATTTCTGAATTAAAGGCATTACATTATAACCAAACAATAAGAAATTTAGTTATATACTTAAAATTTTGAGAGAGCTCATCTTCATATTATTTTACAGTTATCATGTCATTCTTGTCCAAGACAAAGTTATTAAAAAGCATCAAACATACTGTTGTTGTTATCAATAGCCATGTTAATTATTGGCATCACTTGGTGTCCTTCATCAATTATTTTTCACTGATCACCCAACATTGAACCAATATTTTAATTGATCTTCCTCATGTAAAACTGTTTGGCAGATTTGTTGAAATTTTATAGGAATGGTATTTAACATTCCGTCTACAAAGGATACATAATATTTATGTTCCAATTCATCAACTCAAACGAACATATATTACATGTACTTATCAATTAGACACAACACCTGCATTTAGGAACAGCTTGCCTGGATAGTACAGTACTGTTAAGCTTCTCATTTGTTATAAATAAATGACAGTGTCCATTGATACATACTGTACAGTCTTGTGTCATCATCATAAACACTACACAGCCTACAAAATAAATATGAAAGGTTATCAATTGCTACTGTATAGAAGGCATATGGTAAATTGAGTGATTTACTGACATCTTTTAGCTATATCATGACCAGATTATAGTAATAGTCGAGTCAGAAAATATATTCTTTTTAAGAGGATGGATAGGCAGGAAAACTTGACTGAAAAGCAAAGCAAATGGTGAAACCTTGAATGGCGTTACTTGACCTGAATGATCAATACAATCAGAACTAGAATTTCTGCTTTACAATCCATGGATAGGCCATGCTACTAACCTATCTTGTGCACCTCTTCTCTTATGTTTAGATAATATACTCAACAATAGAAGAAACGCACCACTTGTTTAATGTTGTATAGCTCCCAAAATATTTCAGCCATTTCGTTCCTTTTTATACGACCGCAAAAATTTTGCGGTCGTATTATGGTATGGTGCGGTCGTGGGCGTCTGTGGCCAGCATAACTTTGTTTCTAGTGGATGGATCATCTTCAAATTTCAGTATGTGGTTTCTTGGCATTAGGGCAATCCCGGGGTTTTAATTTCGGGTTTGTGGCCCCACCCGTTTCAGAAAAAGGGGCCAAAAAAGGGTAAAATCGGGTATTTTTGTGTCTGTGGACAGCATAACTTTGGTTCCATTGAACAGATCATTTTCAAATTTTAGTATGATGTTTCTTGGCACATGTTTTAGCCTAGGCTATAATTTTATGTTACGGGCACTGCCCATTTTAGAAAAAGGGGCCAAAAGGGGTTAAATTATTTGTTTTCACATATTTGACTGTAGAATCTTTATTATATATCAGATTTTGATGGGGTTTCTTTCAGTAAACTCCTTAGAAAATTTCCAATCTGGATGTGCCAACGGATTTCACGTGGCATGTACCGTTCATGAGATAAATGGGGTCCAAAAGGGNTGAATTTCAAAATTATCATAGCGCTCTACTATTAGATTTGTGGTAACTTGTTTCCTTACCCAGCTATGAGGGACCCAAATGGGGCCAAAATTATAAATTTACAGATAACCTAATGATGGGATTTTTTTTTTCTTTGGATTCCTCTTGATGTAAGCTTTCAGTGGTATGTCAACAGATTTGGCGTAGCTCTTACTGTTTCCGAGCTATGGAGCCGTTTGGGGACAAAATCCTAAATTTATAGATAACCTAAATTTTTTATTTTTCATCGGATTTTGATGGGATTTTTTTCTTTGGATTCCTCTTGATGTAAGCTTTCAGTAGTATGTCAACTGATTTGGCGTAGCTCTTATCGTTTCCGAGCTATAAGGGTTCAAAAGGGCCACAACTGCAAATTTGCAGATTGCCTGAAATTTTTATTTTTCATCGGATTTCGATGGGATTTTTTTCTTTGGATTCCTCTTGATAAAAGCTTTCAGTATTGTGTCAACGGATTTGGCATAGCTCTTACCTTATGAAAAATTATCATAGCGCTCTACTATTAGATTTGTGGTAACTTATTTCCTTACCCAGCTATGAGGGGCCAAAGGGGGCCAAAATCATAAATTTACAGATAACCAAAAATTTTTATTTTTCATCGGATTTCGATGGGATTTTTTTCTTTGGATTCCTCTTGATGTAATCTTTCAGCAGTATGTCAATGGATTTGGCGTAGCTCTTACCGTTTCCAAGCTATGAGGGGCTGTCCGGGGCCAAAATCGTAAATTTACAGATAACCTTAATTTTTAATTTTAATCGGATTTCGATGGGATTTTTTTTTTGGATTCCTCTTGATGTAAGCTTCCAGTAGTATGTCAACTGATTTGGCGTAGCTCTTACCGTTTCCGTGCTATAAGGGTTCACAGGGGCCAAAACTGCAAATTTGCAGATTACCTAGACATAGCGACCATAGATTCAGGCGTTGGCGTCAACATTTGGTTAACCAAAATGTTAAACTTTTTTTGAACTTCAATAACTTTTTGAAATCGTGCTCAATATCAATGATTTTTTGACACAATATTCAGTACATTTTAATTGTTGAATCCCAAGTACATGTGTATGTATTTGAAAAAAAAATCCAATTTTTCCGTATTTTGCCATTTGTTGGACTTAGTTTTTTCAGTCAATTTTTATGCCCCCGCAACGAAAAGTCGGGGGGGCATATCGTTTTACCCTTGTCCGTCCGTTCGTCTGTCCGTCCGTCCATCCGTCCGTATGAATGAAAAACACAACTATTCATGTTTTTTTAGAAAGTTTGCAAACAAATTCCAACTACTTCAAAGGAATCTAACTTACAATAAGGCCGATGTTTTTTATTTTTAGTTTTACAAACCCTCCTTCCCTAAAAATTTTGCCCTGAAATTGAAAAAAAATTAGCTTTTTGAATTTTATTTTTATTTTTTTTCCTACCCTACAAATATTTGGCCTATTTTTTAATAAAATTCCTATTGTTTTAATCCAAATTACAGTTTTTTTTGCCCGACCTCAATTTTTCTGGAATTTTATTTTTTTTTATTCCTCCTTCCCATAAACATTTGAGAAAAATTTCGTAAAACTAAAAATTAAAAAAACAATGGCCTAAGTAGATGTTTTGGAATATTCAAAATGGCCGCCGTTGCCATGGAAACTGAAAAAAAGGCGGGAAAATTCAAAGTGCTTCAAATTTGATGAAACTTTACAAGAAGGATGCCTAGCACCCATAGAAATGATTTTGGGTCTCAGAATTTTCAAAATGGCTGCCGTTGCTATGGAAACTGGAAAAAGGCGGGAAAATTCAAAGTGCCTCAAAATGGATGAAACTTCACAGGAAGTTACCTAGCACCCATGGCTCAGAACTTCCCTTTTATGTATTTTGGAAAAAGGAGACGCATATCATTGTGTCCATACTTGTACAAAATGTACTGTGTCAACACACTCTTAAATTTGCTCTTTCCCTATTGATTCAGGGTTCAATGAGCGGGGGCATGGTTGCCATTCGGCAACAGCTCTAGTTTTTTTTGTTTCCATTATATCTCAGCACCAACATAGT
>MJUU01056159.1:21300-39969 GCA_002080025.1 Modiolus philippinarum
TTGCTCGACAATTAGCAAAGAATTCCGCTTAAACCCGTGCTAGGGGCCGTCTTGAATTTACTATGAGGTATGAACAAAGCTCATTGTTGAAGGCTTCATGGTGACTTCAAGATGAAGAACAACAATAAAAGGGTTGTTCCTTTGCTTGTTTTTTACCATGTATTTGTAGAGACTTTGTCTCATGTGCATTTACTCCATATCCTTTTATTCACCATTTACAATGAAGCAAGTAAGTCACAGTTGGTACAACCAATCATCCCCGAGGCCCTCATTTCAGTGGATGAATTAAATTTTGAAAGAGGATGCACAGTTCAACTCTTCATACTGAAGCTTCAGACCAAATAATCTTTACTACTTGTACAAGCTGAAAAATCTTTTGAAAGTTCTTTGATATGTGTACAACAGAAAGAATATTTTTTCAGTACATGTTGCTAAAGAGGTCCTTTGACAGATTAATAATACTGATATAATCAGCCATTGCAGGTAAAAGAAACTTCATACAAATTACTGATGAATTTTTACCATGTGAAACTCAAATGCAACACTCTACAATATCCAGAATTAACCAATCCTTCAATCAAAAAAGTTTATATTACTGCAACAACAAACTATTCAGTTTCCCGAGTTATGCTTGAAGAATTGCAGGCTTCAAAAAACTACAATATTGGTATGACAGACTTGAGGAAAAAGTGGATGAAATTTTATTTGTCCAAATCTAGAGGTTGCATCAATTTTTCACAGATATAACCATTGTCCAGGATAATTTTGTCAAAATAATCCATAGTCTGAAGCATTTTTTAGTGTCTGGATTTTCCTACCAACATCCTCCTGTATTCATTGTGATACTGATTCAATGAATTTGCTATTTTTAGACTTGACTGTTTTGTTACATCTGAATTTTGTAAATTTTGTTCCATATATCTCATTACTTTTTACATGAAAATAATGCAGAAAGCTGAACACAAACCAAAAGAGAGAGCAAACCTTTTCTTGAAAATTATACTCCTACAAGAAACTACAGATCACTGAACAAATATTTTTTATTTCATATCAAAATTTATCACAATAGTTTATAACAAACAATGATTACAACTAACACACCACCAACATTCACAATGATTTAATTTAATGTCATCTTCAACATTGCTTGCCATTTATACTTAGAAAATTTTGTTTATAATTACATTGAATAAAAGTAAGAATTTCCACTAAAATCATTTTCTTGTTCTTAACAAAAATTGATTCAAATGAGAGAGTACAATGAAAATGAAAACTGAAGTTTTAAAGCATTCCAATGTTCACACTTACATTTCTACAACTAAATAAATAAATGTCTTTATTTACAAAATGAGTTATGATGTTTTACTGTCAAAATGTCAGCATTTAACAGGAACGGAACTTTGTAATTGTTGGTCATCATACTGCATCAACATTTTACGACAACTTTGTACAGATTTTTTGTCACCCATAGCTTCGTAAATTCTGCTAGCTTCACTTATAAGAACAACTCTGTCCCCTGTATCTGGCAGATGACAACCAGCCATCATCAGGGCTTTAGCTTGTTCTCTGTTTGGAAGATCACTGTCTGTGTCACTGGATTCTGAAATAAAATTACACAATAAATTCAAATTTTAACGAAAATTAATTGAACAGAATGAAATGTTTGAAGTGATAATATCCCAAATATCCTTCAAGTATTTGAACATCAAAAGCCCTATCTTATTTGATAAAGTCCATCTTTTACACACAAAAAATATTTTTTGTGGTTTTATTTATGGTATTTAGCATAAAGTATACCGAGTGTTTTTAATTTGAAATTTGTGCCGATTAGAGATGCAATTTGTAAAATATATGAAACATGTTTTTCCTCATGATTACCGGTAGTAATATCGTATCTATATTGAGAAAATCAGTTTCAACAACAGTGAACATTTACATAAGCCACACCTGTTCATGTGTATCATTTCTAGGATTGATTGACCTTTACCCTTAGTCTTATATTTGTTCCTCGACATATACAAGCAGAATACTTTTACAGCCCATTACAGTTGAACTGCGATGGCTCTAACTGCAATAGCTCAAATACCATTGATGTCTAAAACCCTTTTAGTGGTCCCTTTATTCAATTTAAACATTGTTTGACCCTGATAGCTCAAACTATTTTCACTGGTCCTGAGTGTGTTCGAGCCATCGATGTTTGACTGCACTGTGTATAGTTATAATAAAGCCCCAATATATATTCAGAAAACATACCTCCTGTTTTATGTCGTCTTCTCAAACTTCTCTGCAGTAATTGCTGTGTCCTTCCAGGACTTGCTCCTGCCATCATTCTAGCCGTAGCTTCATGTAAAAATATCTGGAAATAAAATAATATCATATAAATATAAAGGTCAATTCCAGTAAACAATGTCTCCTGGGGGCAGAACGCACATGAAATTTAGGGGGTATCACCAACAGATTAAAATTTAAAATTAATGCATGTGTTGTATACAGTGTTATGAAATTTTACCCCCTACCAACAACATTTTAATTCCTTGGCGTTCAGCCCCCTGGAGACACTTTTTTTCTGGAACAGCTCTAAGTCAGCGTTAACTTATAGTCAGAATTTTATTTACATTTAATAATAATGGAAGCTTTGACGAACAGACAAAGTGATTCCAATATAACACACACACCCCCCCACCACCCAAACTTCATTGCGGGGGGTATCAAAATCTGCAACTATTAAAATTTATTGTCACAAATAATTCATCATTTTGCAAAAAAAAGGTGATGCGTTGCACTTTATAAAGGTAGCAATTACAAATAGTATTTGATCATTATTTTATTACAATATTTGATAATAATTTGTCCTATACATTACAAGTCTCAAATTGCAAGTCCACTTTTTTATTCATTTGTCAAACTTACTTTTGATAATATAGCTCTATTGTGTTGAGCCAATTTTCTAAGACTGGCTAAATCTTGCTGGAATGCTATCAGTTCTGTTTGAGAACTTGTATAGGTCTCATCCACCAATTTGTTCTTTTCCCAGACCTCTGTTCTTGTTGTCAATAACCAATCACATACTAGGAGTTGAGTGAACTGAAAAAAAACACATTTCACTTGATATTGGAATGTGCATAATTCTATTAAATGAAACACTGGCAATTGTTATTGCTATAAATTTATTTGCCACCAGATATAACCAATTTATTTGACAAAGGGGATATTCTGAGGCTGAAAATATCAATTATGCATTCAGAATGAGTTAAACAAGTTTAATATTGACCCTAGTCTTTGCAAGATCAATTATGTATGCTAAATATACACAGAGATTTTAAATACATGTATACTATCAAACAAAATTGTCTCTATTTACGAACAAAACTATCAATGATACATTTTACACTAATATCAGAGACATATAGATACAGAGATTAGCAACTAGCTGAAGTTGTTAATCATAACATGTGCATTCTCGCTACCATGATGCAACACAACATTTGGAACTCTTCGTAATTTTCATCAAATTTACCTGTACGGGCACAATGTCCCAAGGTAACATCATTGTTTATACAGCAGCATCCTGAATTAATAATTGACTTTACACTAAATATGCATGACAATTTGTCGATATTCTTGGTTGTTGACATTTCTGTTCAGTTTTAATTAAAATTGTAGAAGATTGGCAACCAAAATCAACAAACCTAATGGGAAATCTTGAACATGTGTGTAATAACCAATTTTTATATAGGATTAAATAGGAGTTTCTTATCTCTGTATCTATGTTTCTGCTAATACATGTATACTTGTAAATATATATGTAAAGGCATGCACAGTTAAAAAGATTAATAACCAAGAAACCAACTGTAACTGTCCATCTAGCAACGCTGATTCATGAATAGTCTCTCTGATGAATAACCATTATCTCCTTAGCTGCACTGCAGGAGCACTGCAACTTTATATAAACATGCAATGCAACTACAATGCACTAAAGAAATAAGGAATCTGGTAGTAGTATCCTCAACTGTTGGCACCATTCCAGGATCTGTTGATTTCATAATGCCTGCTGTAACCTTGAAACATTCACTCAATTGCAATTTTGAAAGTTGGAAACAATTTTAAGAGCAAAGCATGAAAAGGTTCATTATCAATATGACTTGTATACATCCCTACTATCAATTTTTATAATTCATCATGGTTTACCTTCTGCAGGACTGGGATGCACAAACGTCAATTAAGGTTAATTGACGTTTAAATTTTAAGTGCAAATTAAATCCTTAACAAATTCAACCAAATTAATTCACACTTAAAATTTAAACGTCAATTAACTTTAATTGACGTTTGTGCAACCCAGTCCAGGTCAGCAACATTTCTAACAGCAATATCCAGTGTGATGAGTTGTGATTCATCATCAGGCTAAATGTTTTCTTCTTATGTAAATATCTCAAAATTTACAGTGTCAATTGAAATGCAGTTTAAAACTTTTTTTTTCTGGTGTAAAAACTCAAAACTCATTATAAACTATCAGACAAATACATCATAATAGGGTCTGTAAGTCTCGTTAAATTTTGAAACTTCCGGCACATAAATTGTACCTGGACGTTGCATTTTATACGGATATATATGACGTTTCAAGCAATAATTCAAAAGTCATAATGCTGAAACGTCATCTTTTGGCGGGAACGGTTTTCAAAATTCAATTTGATCGTGAAATCTCGGTGTCTTACGACGAGACTTACAGACACTATTGTATACACCTGTAGATACTGTAACTGCTGTAATCTGTTTATACATACCTTTACTAAATCTTTGTTTTCTTTAGTATAAGAAAGTTTGAGGCTTTCTCTGAGTAGACGACCAGCCCTGTCACACTGTCTTATGTAATGTGATGAACTATGACATCCCTTCAGAACATTCCTCTTAGCTCTGAATGCTACCAGTACAGCTTTTGGCAGGGTGTCACTATAAACAAAATTGTAAACAAACATTTTACATGTAAATTTACCAAGATAGAAACAAATTTGTATGCAACTGACAAATTTAAAATTTCTTTTTTGTTTATTGAAGATCGGACAATTAAAGATATTATGGACTAAACATCTATTTACGAAGCAAGCATGGCTGCCCTCATGAAATATGAAATATACATAGTATTTTTAAGTCATATTTGTTATTATATTAGCAAATAAAAGCCTACATTTTTTTATCAAAATCTTTGTAAAATCTGCTACATAAATGCTACATAAATGACTGACTGATTGTTGTCATCTCTTGTCAGTACATTCATCTACACCCATAGTCAAGTGTAGTTACTACTGTTTTAATGCATGAATTCAAAGCCTGTAATGATTCTTAGAGTTATGCATAACTTTTTAATTCTAACAAAATCCTTATTTTTATTATCAATAAATCATGTACTGTTTTCAGCTCATATGTGTCATTTTTCAAATTGTCAAAATGTGTTTATATCAATCACATGAAGGCAACACACTTACTCTGATGTCTGTAACCTCCTTGGAAATGCATCACATTGTGAGTAACTCTTCTCTGCATTTTCTTCGTCTCCCGACAACCAGTACATAGCAACAGTAATGATGGCTGACCACCACTTAGCAATGTCATCTGTGCCATTGTTAGAAGTAGGTCCTGATAGTTGTGTTATAGAGGGTCCTGTTGCTGCCTCTGTCAGTAACTGGGTATACAGTAGAACTTCAGATTCCTGTGAATTTCCTCCAGTCTGTCTCTTTTCTGGTTCTAACAGGTGATAGAATGCCTTCTCTACCAAGAATTCCCTAAATGTCTGTGTAATGTGTTCCAATGGGTCAGCTTTCGATAAAATAAAATACATATAATGAACAAAAATATACTAATTTAAATTCAAAGAAGAAATATATGATTTAAAAGAGACTGAAATTTTTACCAGGAAATCAGATAGCAAGGTTTCATCAATTCTATACAATTACCTGTGTGTCCCGTAATTAATGGAATGAAAAAAAAACTGAAGAAACTGACTAGTCCACAATTTTTACATCTATTATAGACAATTATTTTACATTTATTAAGGGCTGTTCCAGACAAATTAGTCTGGGACCCTTTGAAGGCACTTTATATAAATTTCTGTGGGTGGTTGTGTTTTTAGTTTTCTATTGTTGGTATGGGGAGGAATTCTATGAGTGGTGGGGTTAATAAAAAAGTGACTTCAAAGACTCCCATGCCTGTTTTTCTTGAACAGCCCTTAATTTAAAAAAAAAAATTTCATTTTCAAGTATAAAATTCCCTTGCACAAATATGCCTACCTTGATTACACAAGGATGTAAACAGACAGTCTTTTCCACCAATAGACCATTGACCCTCAACGAAAAATCTATGCCCTTCAGGATGGCACAACCATTGCAAGGTAGAGGGAACATGGTCAGCACTCAGATCACAAAATTTTCTGGCTCTACCCAAGAAATACCTCTGAAATTATACAATATTTCTCATACAGAACTGGTTTGATATAAGTCTTCTTTTTGCTGGCAAAAGGCATTAAAATATGTCCAAAATCAAGCTAATCTGCATCATATCTATAAAGTTTAAGTATTTTACTTTATATACATTTTAATTATGAAACAACCCACTTTTGATTATATTTTTCATCACCTACACTTTAAGAAAACATGGACTTTAATCCAAAATCATGCATTCTCCTCATTACTAAATGCACAAGTGTTCAAAATACCATTTGTTCAAAGATGTTTAGTTTCTAGTGAGCAGGTCATATATCTATTTAATAAAATTATTTCAGTCAATATTCCAACTAAAGGCAGAATGATTATACTGAAAACTGAATTTTATTTTTCAGTGTGGTTCTTTAGTTCAAGACATGGAAATACTTAATTTCAATGGAATCCATCTAGATACTTTTTTCGGTTGGCATTTCTTGTTTTGTTTCTTGTGTGTGAACTTTTTTGCCATCAAAATGTCACAGAATAAAACCTAAATGTGCAGTGGTAACACCAAACAGGACAAAATATGTCAGGCAAATTCCATAATTTCGATACATTTTTAAATAATAATTCTTACCGAAAGGTAAAGCTTTTTCCAAATATGATTTAACTGCAACCTGACAGCTGATGTAGCATAGATTTCTGCCAACTGTATCATAGACATAGAATCTCCACTAGCCTCTGCTGTATTTACTGCACATAAACCAATGTTTAAACCTGTCCATTTACCACCAGGAATGTGACCTAAAAATATCAATATACATGCATTAGGATGTACGATAATACAGACTTTTATAGATTGTGCAAGTATTTTGAAACAACTAAATATATTTTACCAGGGTCGGAAACTTGCTCCAAATTCATTCTCACCATTTCCATATATTTGCTATATGCATATATAGTTTTTTTTTTTTTTTTAAATCATTATACCTCAGTATGCATTTCTATATAAATTGTTTATTTGATAAATTTACTATTTTTAACAGTTGTTACAAACAGACTATTTGCTGGTCAATAGTTAAAAAGACTACTGACTAGTAATGAACTATTTGCTGGTCATTTAATAGGATGGTGAACTATTTACTGGTCATTAAGAAGGACGATGAAGTATGTACTGATGATGTCATGTTGGTAACTTTGATGTTTGATTTCGGTACAATAAAACACTTATTTACTGGCTTTTCGAACAATAGCAAGTTTATGGTTTCCCAAGACAACTATTTCCCGACGCAAAGTTGTGTCTTGGGAAACCATGAACTTACTATTGTTCTCATAGCCAGTAAATAGGTGTATAATATTGGCCTCTGGCAGGAGGTTGTTTCCACCACCGATTTGACTTGCAGAATTAGCCCATGTATATCATCTAATTTAATTTTTTTATTGTTTATCACTCCTTTTACAGTTCACAAAAAAAAAAAAATAAATAAATAAATAAAATAAAAAAAAGAACCCATTTGTTTCTAAAAGTGAACAAACCTGTCATATGCATTTGGTTTAATTTGTGATAAACTGTAGCTGCATATTTTGCTGACAATTTGACATCATCGTTTGACTTTCTCCTGACAGAACCAGATTTCAAACAAATCCATTTCCCTACGTACAACTGATGGGACACTTGTCGCAGCAGATTCCAAATTAATGAAGCAAACAGATCCAACTTGGAGGTTGGTAATGGTCGACCAATACACTTTAAAGCTTTCCTGTATTGTTCTGAAGCCCACGAATATTCAGCCTGAAAATACAGAATTAAATCACTTTACAAGTTAGTAGAAATGAGAATTTTTCATAATATTGGCAGAATTTATATAAAGCTATCTCTCTTTGGTGGTTTGTCCAATTTACATTTTTAATTCACAGTCACTAAATTTGTAAATCCAAGTTTTTGTTTATTATTGCCTATGTATTTAAGTCAGTATCTATTCTGTTGTATCAAAGATGGAAAATTTTTATACATTTAATTTTTAAGACCTCAAAAGGGTTCGTTCCCTGACAGTCTTAGTTCCTCTTCATTGTTGTAGACTGCATGGTTTGATCTATGTGTTGTGGCTTCCATGCTTTACCTGAACAGAGCACATCCAACATTTTCCAAGCTCTGGTATCGTGAATTCCCAAACCACTTTCCAATATGTCACAGTTTAGAAAATGTCAGTTATATAAAACATCATGAAATCATTTTTTAAGTAAATTCTTGGTTAAGTGGGGCGAACATGTCTGCGACACAAGGCGGATAAACAACAACTGATGAATCTAAATACAAGAATTCTGATATGGGCTATTCTGTAAACTTTAAACATACCCTTGAAAGATGAACATCTCCTTGTGTCACATGTCTCAAATATGCCATAGCTGATTCACTGTTCTTCTTCACAACAGGTTCACCAAATATAAACAACTTTGCCAGTACTAACATACAAACCATACCATTCAATATCCACATAAATAATGATGGGAACATCCAATCAAACCAAGCTGAGTCAGAGTCTAAAAATACAAGACAGTTTGTTGACAATACAACATATTAAATAACTTATATACAAAAACCTTAATTACCTTTCATTCTGAAAAACAGCAAACTTATCAAAAATGAAACCAAGTGAAATACATGTATGATGAAAACTTGCTTTATGGTTTTGATAAGTACAAAGGATAAGTTTATGAAAACTGTATTTATAGCCTATACAATACATACAGAGTGTTTCAGTTACAAACACTCAGGTCTGACATATTTCACAGTGTAAACACCAGCAAGTGTCTGTGAAAACACCAGCAAACTTCCTGTTGTTAATTACCTAGAAATATATTGGCAAGTCATAAATGTCAGTGTAAACACCTTTATTGGTAATTTGTATGAGTTTCCTTTGATCTCTTGAAGCAAATATTTTTCAGTATTTGCTACTCCCCGAATACGAAAAAATATTGGTAAAAAGTATCTTAGGCCACACCTACTTTGTCAATCAGAATCAATGAAACAAAGAAATATACATCTCACAGAGCGTACAAATTCTTTTACTAATGAATACTAGTCAATTTCACAATTTGTTGAAAATTAACATTCATTTTCAAAATTTGTTCTATTAAATGATTAAGTTAATTAATTACCAATAAAGAGAATAATAGAAGTTTTGTTTTTGATACAAGAAATATTGGCTCCAATAATGAACTTGCCCACAAGGGGCTCAACCATTATTGTTCTCCAATATTTCTTGTATCAAAAACAAAACTTCCATTATTCTATATACATTTCACCAGCAATTGTTAGCGTTCTCACTCATGTCAGACCAGGATGTTTAGTAACTGAAACACTCTGTGTGTACTGTACATTGGATACATGATTGTAGGCCTAGTTAAATAAGAACAAATCATCATTCATATTTTAAAATGTTTACACTCTTATTTTATGTTTGCTTTCTTTGTCTAATTATTTTTTCACTATTCTTGAGTGACTGTGTTAGTCTTCCTTACCATTTAATCCTAAGAGAGTCCTTCCTCCGCCATTCACACCACCATAACTTCCTGCTACATTTTCGCTGGACCCAAACAAGAACCCAAATGGATTAAATGCCAAGATAGAAAACATAAAAACACACAGGGCAAATCTGGACTTGTCTGCCATACCGCCAATAGAACCTGTGTCTGACATCTGGGAATCTGTGTCTGAACTTGGACTTCCAGCTGAACCAAAGTCGTAAGAATCTGGAGGACTTGGTACTGGTGAACCTTTCATTGAACTTGGAGGTGTTACTATACCAGTCTTCAATAAATCTTCTACATCTGTAAATGTATAAACATTTGACAAATTAAGGGATATTTCATTAATGGCTACAGATTGTTAGTTTTCATTATTTAACTAGAGGATGATATGCCCATATGCAAGGTTTTTGTGTCTGTAAGACAGTTTTGATACCCCTGCAAAACTTGATTTGTTTTATTTGCATAAACCTCCAAAATATAAAATGAACATGGAAACGTGTTTATCATGCAGTCTGTCCTTATTTTTTACCAACCTGCTTTTGTTTATATGTTAGTGAAATAAACACACTGTGCATTACTTGTATGGTAATGATGATAGATAGCACAATACTCACTATTTTTCTGTCCCATTTTCAGTGCCATATTTTCTTGTTTCAGGCGATTATTAGCATTGATAAGAAACCTAATGTAATCAATGGCCTTTTTCAGGATGGCTGATTTGTTCAACTGAAATATTAAAACAATAATTAGCTTTAGCTTCTAACAAATTTTCATCATTTTTTAATACAATGTATAATTATACAGTACATTGTTTGATAAACATATTAACATTTCATTTTCATACAACTTAAAAACTCACGAGTTCTAATCTGCACATCATCTACATTTAGTACTTGTTAATCATACTCATTTTGTGTGTTATAGAACATGAATTCTAACCATAGCAGGGTAATAATCAATTCATATTTTTTCAAATAATATTTGCAATCAGAGTTCGAAAAAAGTAGAATGCATTCAGTTTAAAGAACAAATACTGGAGATCAGTTGTCATGCATAATATGGAAGTAGCTATATTTTTTCCTGCAGACTTCAATCTGTCAATTCATACATTAAAAAGTCAGCTCAGCATAAAGGTATAATGGTATTATCCAAGCCAGGGCTCAGCTTGTTACATTAAAACATGTTTGCTCTGTGATTTAGCTCCGATTGACCGATTGCTTTATTGGGATTACAATATTGTCATGATTGTTCATTCATTTGTTATTACTTTTTAAATTCAGTTTTGTTCCAAGTGTACTTAACAATTTTTTACAATATTCAAGGTTTTACGATCTTCTAACAATGGATAATTTCTGTCAGGTCAGCAAGTTAAAACATGTATTGCATATTAACATTATTGTTGTTTTTTTATGTTTTTGATTGTTTGTTTGTTTGTTTTTTTTTAATGTTTTTTTTTAAATACATTCTGTAAAAAATTGCAATTTCCCTTATGAGAGAAATACTTACCTTAGCATCAGGTCCCGCCACCAAGTCTTTTAATTCAACAATCTTATCATTTATACTCAGTCGATATCTCTTTTCTATTGCATTATGGGTAGTTCGTTTTTCTTTCTTTGGACCTCTACCATTAGTAGCACCAAGTCTATTAATAGGTACTTTGTCACCATCGACAACCTGTATTGGAATGGTTGTGGTTGTTAGAATGGCTCCAGGGTTAGTGACGACATTCTGTAATGTACTAACACTGGTGGTTGGAACACTGCTGGGTGTGGTAATTGTGACAGAGGGTATAATTGTGGGTTGGGAAATGATGGTGTTGGTGGTCGACTGTACATTGGCAGATGATTTAGATGCTTGCTGTGCTTGCAATAAAAGCTGAAAATGAAAAGGAAAGGAAGGTTAAAATGACTTGCATTATAATTACAATAATATGAAGAGTATTTTGTTTATTCTGCCAATCTGCCTACATAATTTTACTCGACTTGAAGACAGTAAAATTCATTTGAAATTAACAATGATGAAAAGAAATAGTTTAAGAATTGTCAAACTTACATCTAAAGTAACTTACCACACAAAATCAATATACATGTAGCTTCTAGAATTCATTTCATCAGCTGTCTCAATTACACCAACTTCATTAATCAAACATGCATAATACTAATTTTGCTATGCCTTTTTCTCTAAATTTATCCTTTTCTGCATAAATTGGTTTTTCAAATTATTCTTACAATTTTTTTTCCAAAATATCACAAGTAAGTCAGGTGTTTAGAGAAAAATTATGCTTCTTATTCAATTGAATTATACAGAGACACCTGATTGGATCAGCTGTTTTTTAGTTGTATAATCTATAGTATGGTATGATTTTTGTGTATTATTTGCCAGCCAATAAAAACCTTGCTTTATCAATTGTTTGATATGAACATTTAAATAGACATTTAAATAAGTTCAAGGTCACCACTTAGCCATGTGTTTACAAAGTGTATTGTGAACATGCCAATACATGTAGATTTATTTTCAATACACTGTGAAAATTCCAACCCTTTCCCATACCACTACATATATACCAAATCCTCATTTTTTTACATCCTATCCATTTCATTAACTTAAAACTGCAGCATTTCCATACAACTCAGGAAATGGATAATTTTTTTGCAAACCAATTTTCAGCAAAATTATCTAAAATAAAATTTTGTTTTTATGGATCGACGAAAAACTGCTATATGAACTACCTTATTACAATTACTACTTTTCTCTATCTAATATCTTCTAGCTGACATTTGCTGTAAACTTCTGACTTATAATTAGAAAACATATACCATGTACACACTCAAAACTGGCTGGGTCTAATATCAGAATAGGGAAAACAAAAAACAATTCAATCTTTTCCATAATAGAGAAAAAGCTTCCTTAAATCAACATATATGTAATTTGTAAAACTGTACGACCATGCTGACAGTAAACAAGAAGTTCCTAATAATTATAGCAAAGGTACATTTTACAAACTAAAGTACACTAATGGTACATATTTTTTATATCTCAATAGCTACAGACAAATGTAATTTGATAAGAATATGAATGCATGCTATGTTATTATTACTCTCTATTACTTTGAAAAACCAGATTATTGCAGCAGTCAAGGAAGTGGCAAAGCTTTTAATGTAATGAAGTCAAGATTAACACCCCAAGCTTACACAATGTGTTAGATTCATCGATGTGAAATGTCTACATTGTAGATATATCAGACGTGAAAACCTGACAAATGTATACAATGTTGTCTTTGTACGACGGTTAGTGTGAAAGCTTGTGAGCCTGGGAGTTTAAATTCTCATGTCGGTAAATTGAAAGTTTTGCCACTTGCTTGACCGCAGCAATAACATTTCTTGGATAAAAGTAATATTTTGAACCATTTTATCATGTTACAAGTGACAGCAAAAGTAGATAAAAAACTTTTTTCAAAAGTGCACATTAATTGTCAAGATCGATGTTCAGAAGATAGATTGTTGTGATTATTTTACCTGTTGTAGCTGTTGTATATTGAGAGGACTAATGGTTTGTTGTTGTACAACTCTTGGCTGTTGTTGTTGTTGTTGTTGTTGCGGCTGGATGATGGTTGGAGATGAAACTGGTTGAGGTTGAGTATTTTGTGTTAATCCCAGAGTCTGGGGTGCAGTGGCTGCTGGCTGATTTGTCGTTTGCTGAAGGAGAAGTCTCAGTTGTTGCTGAATCTGAGCTTGTTGTTGTCTTTGTAGCTGAGCCTGCTGTTGCTGTTTTAACTGTTGTTGAGCTAGAGCCACTAACTGAGCTTGTCGCTGTAAACGAAGTGCTGCCTGCTGAACTTGTAATGATGGTTGAGATATGTCGACAACAGGTGTTTTAACATCGTTGCCAAGGAGATCTATATTGTCTATGGATAATCCTAAATTATCAGGTGCACCAGTCAAGAGACTAGTATCATTTAAGAGTACATTTGAAGATGAATCTGATAAATTTGATAAACCTAACTGATCATCTAGATATGATAGGTCATTTAACGTCTGACTTTCACTCAGAAAATCATGTTCTTGTTTTATTCCACCAGATAACTGATTAGTGAATGTGTCTGCACTGCCTACTTCATCTGGAAACATATACTTGACAATATCTGAAAAGGAAAAAGAAATACATAATAAACAAGATGCATTTTGTGAAACACTTCAATGCCCCCAAGTAGCATTTAAGAAATAATCTTTAGCATATTATTTGAAGTGCTTCTGAGAAATTGCCTGCGACCCCAAAAATTTTATTGGTCTTTCCTGTTTATTACTTTTTTTATTTGACTGGGATACAGGTTTTCAAAAGGCTTTAATCAAGGGCAGAGTTGCATTGAACCATCTAAAAGATTATGATCTTATTCCTTTTAGAATGCTTCTGTTAACATCCTCATTCTGTACATTGAGTCAAACCATGTAATCTGTTATTTGTATTGAAAAATGGCAATATCCGAAACAGAGGTGCACAGCTCTTCCTTCTCTGCCACACCGTTACCTTCATAGAGGATTAACCATGCCTCTTTTACTTCTATATATCTTGAAGCATTTCACTGTGACGTTATACAAAATCTGACGAAAAGAAGGGCTTTGCACCCCTGTTTTGGAGATTAAAAAAATTGTTGTAGTCACACAATTATAATTTATCTTAGATGGAAAGATCACACTTTCATTAATACATTTTTATCAGGGAATTATCCTAGACCCTGTTGGCTTCCAAATGTCGAACACATAATTTCATAATAAATACTTTAAACCATTTCTTTTTGTTTCACCTTAAGTTCATAAGTGTCTGTATTGTTGTACTTTACTCTTTCCTTATTGTCCAATTCAGAAATTAAAGCGGTCAACTAGTTCTGCCTATCAAGTCTCTGAATTTGATGTACAGCCAGCCTCACTGCGTGGAGGCTCTTTTGCTATTCTTATCTCTAATTCTAACCCAGTCTGGGTCAACTGAATTGCTAATTGCTCCTTCATATGCTTTGCTTTCACATGTAATCTACTTCTCTTACCAAGTTGTCAATCTGAATTCAATACTGCGAAGAGATGGCTGACATCCTAATTCATAATTAAAACTTACATTAGACCACAAATCAGGCTTAAACATGTACAATTAGTTTCTTGATAATTGCCCAAGAAGTCAAAGGAAATATTACTGGTTAGGCCAAATAAACTGCTGCGCCAAGAGCGCATGATTCGCCCGTCCACTGTCAACTGAAACTTTTTAAAATTAACAAATATCAAATTAAAGTCCAAGGGCCATAACTCTGTATGAAATCAACCAACTGGAGCCAAATTCCAACTTTATCTGTATCTCACCTAGATATACTCATATACCAAATATGAAATCAATATGTCAAGCGGTTACAGGAAAAAACTCCACAAAACCTATATTTTTCAAAATTTCACTAAGTCTAAGATCTTACCTAGATATATTCATATACCAAATATGAAATCAATATGTCAAGGGGTTACAGAAAAAATCTCCAGAAACCAAAAAGTTAACAGACGGACGGACGGACTGACAGATGGATGGATGGAGGGTATACCATAATACGTCCGTCTATCGACGGGCATATAAAAATATGTGTTTCCGGTTACCCGACCGACCCAAAGTTTTCCTTCCGACCCTAAAATTTTTTTTCCCATACTTCAAAATGTTCTTGTGTGACTTCAATCGTTTTAGCTATAGTCTGCTGTTTTGTGGGCAGCAACAACACACAGATGTGTCTATTTATACAACCGCTAGCATTATTGACATCAGAAAATGATGCACAAAAATTGTTAAAATTGCAGGAATCAAGACTCCTGTGGTCAAATCCACCATTTTTAGCAGTCAGACTACACTTCCTATTTTAGCAGCATGACTAAATACCGGAAATACGGCAATGACACGCATACAATGCAATGGCCGAAAAATATGTAGCAAAAAAAAACACTTTCTGCCGACCCTATTTACAATGGCATTGCCACTGTGATTTATTTGATTTTTCGGATGCTGAAGGTGAGAAAAATAATCAGATTAAAATATTAAAATCCCCTGATCTGATTGATTGTTCAGTCCAGAACTGTAAGGCCTAAAAAAAATTAGCAGTTTTTCCGGATATGGTCCTCTGAAAAATTTGGGTCGGTAGGTCCTATTAATTTTCTTATTTAAAAAAATTTTTTTTTTAGATCGATATTTCTGTGATTCGGATGATTCCAGTCGCTAATTAAGAGTGACCCAGAAAATTTAACACTTACTGTAACCAGAAGTTGAAAACAATGGCACAAAAACAAATTTTCTTGGCTTTTCTCTTCGATTTTGATGAGTAAATAGCATTACAAGACATAATTTAGTCAATTAATGCGCTCAAATATGAACAATATCTAATGAAAGTGTCATATCGCGATAAAAAATCCCCAAAGTTTTACAAACGGGATCAAAAACATGGTCGGTCGGGTATCCAAACTTTTTTGTTTTTTGAAGTTGGAATAAAAAAGTTTGTAGTCTGCGCCAAAAACGTTTTTCATAACCAGTCCTTCGGGCTAGTTGAGGTAACAGATGGACTAGTCCGAATCCAATTTTACTAGTCCGAAAAAAAAGAAAAAATTTACTGTGATGATAGGCAATGTAGATTTAGCCTGTTGTCTAGAAAATGCAATATAAAGTTTCTACAACTAAAAAATTCTTGCTAGTCTGGTCGGACTAGTGGTTGAAAAATTTTACTAGTCCGAATTCAAATTTACTAGTCTCGGCATCGGACTAGTGCTTAACGGAGCAGACTGAGTTTGAGTCGGGGGTTTCTAGACTAGGGTCGGTCGGCCAACCAGAAACACAACTAATTTTTTTTTACGCCTAATGTTACGTTGAACATGAGAATCGCAGGTTCCACTTTATCGCGGTTCCAACGTTATTTCAACATATTCTTGAAAATTAAGGTAGTTCGATCCTAATAAAAATTTCAGACAGAATTTTTTTCTTTTAAGATATTTTGTAGGTCTTAACCTATATATTCAAAAAATAAAATAAAAATGATATGTAACCGATCATCTTTTCCTGTTATCTGGCTTTGAAAATTGGGCCAAATTCAGTATTTTTCAGCAATATTTTCAAAGAATATATAGGGAACTGTGATAACATGCTTATTGTTTATCTTTCATATAAAATATCATATAGATTTTTTTTAATTTTTTGATATTTCAGAGATATACACTTAAGCTATCTGTTACGCTGAAAAAATCTGTATGTCACCACTCGATTAAGGTAGATAGACAGTAATATTCATATCAATTAGATTTGGCTACAAGTCGGCACAATTGAAGAACCAATCCTACTTACCCGAAATCTGTAATAAAAAGTATAGGTCACTATGCTTGTTTTATCTAGAATTCAGATCAAAGTTTGCTCATTTTTAGCCATTTTTTCACCTAACTTTACATGGAATGCACGGGGAAAGTATGGAAAGGCAAATTTTAGCTTAATAGAAATGAACTTTTTATCCATGAGAATTTGATGTATTTTTGTTAAAAGATTGTTTATGATGTAATGTATTGGTTACAATAGAAAAATGTATATGTCACCATGCTTTTAACGGAGATATTTAACAAAGTTTCCGGATTAAATATGGAAAAGAAAGGAAATGGGGTAAATGTCAAGGAGACAACATCCCATATCCAGGTTAAAACGACCCAAAACAAAGCATCTAGGGGTCACCGTACGGTCTTCAACACAGTGAGGAACCTCACACCATATAGCAAGCCCTAAATGGCCCCAAAAAGGTAAAAAAGTGAATAAATCAATGGAAACAAACAACATCCAATAACCCAAATATCAAGAAACTAAAATTTCATAAGAAGACACGCACAAGCCAGTCACCAACATATTCCTGACTTGGGACAGGCGCAAAAACTGCGGTGGGGTTAAACTCATTTAAAGATTATTTACGGGAAAAGGGAGTTAATTCGTGGCAAAGTAAACGAGATATGACGTTTCACATCTGTCATTCAATTATGACGTCACAAAGGAACAGCCGTCAAAGTACTGTTCCGGCCTGAAAAATCAAACTTACCCCGTATCCGACTCTTCATTTTTCTAATGCGTGACTGAATTGCGCAGCGCAACAGTGTCTATCTACCTTAAGAGCGATATTTTATATATTTTATCAAATAGACAATATTTACGGGAAAAGGGAGCTAATTCACGGGAAAGTGTATGCCAATCTATTATGACGTCACAGTGAATAGGCCAATACAGGAATATTCTGGTTTGAAAATCAAGTCAATTCTGCATCCGACTTGCGTTTTGCAAATGTGCCAATAGAATGTGCCGTGTATTAGTGTCGAACTACTTTAAGTGGTTACAATCATACTGAATATATTTAGCTTTCCTTGATTTTTTTAACTCCGAATAAGAGGGTACTGAACGTATACCTGTGAACACACTGTGTAGTGGATTAATGGACCGATTCAGAAATGCAACGGCATTATGGGATTGTCATTGTTCTGAACGTTCTTGATTGGTCCAAACGTATTTTATGAGTACGCTGAGTTTGTGCAACGTCATTTACGAGGACGGAAGTCGAATTTCTGAATCGGTCCATTCAGAATTAACAAAAGCAGAATTTTAATCTGACAGAAGCGCGTGTACTGTAAACATGAGTTATTGTGATACAGTACTCTGTAGTCACTAGTGTAAACTGTAGTTGGGGGGGGGGGGG
>MJUU01056159.1:53768-71901 GCA_002080025.1 Modiolus philippinarum
CCCCCCCCCCCCCCCCCCCTTCAAGTTAAATGGTCAGTCCCTTAGCCACACACTCTTGTTCGTGCTTAGCTCACCTGATCTTAGAGATGAGTATCGTCAATAAAATATTGCATCATGCGTTATATCGATAAAACGCAAGCGTATCTTGAAAATTTCAAGCATTTAGGTGGTACTGATTCTGAAATTTTAGCAAAAATCAGACAACGATACGTATCGATACGCTGGATTCCGTACCGTGTTATGGGTAATAAAATGTTGTAAATATTCTATAATGCATTTTATTCTTTGTTTTTATTTTGTACGGCCTTAATATTATGTAATTTGTTTGGCCTAGTTATGTAACTTGTTTACAATAAACAAGGGTCAAGGTTATTTCACCTTAGAACATATAGAAATTTCTAGAATTTAAATATAATATTTAACCCATAGAATTTTCTAGAGGCTTTCCTTACATAATCATTCTAGTCATGTGATTGTCAGTTGATTAGAATGTTCTAGTTATATCTTGTGGACAGATTTTTCTAGAAATAATAAATGTATTTATATGAGATAGCTGAAAAGGGAAGGCAGTCAGTTTAATAAGTTTATACAGGATTAATTAGTTTATATAGGATTATCACGCTAGTTTATATAGGATTATCACGCACATCTTTCGTATTGGAAATCGACATCAATTTTTGTGAATCTATTATCAACTATTAAGTGAGGATTATAAGGATTATTCTATTGGACATTTATTGGTGGAATTAAGTGAATTGTTCATTTGGATTATTACTTGGACTTCATTATTGTCAGATAAGTTATATATTGTATTTAATTTGTAAAATAATTATTTTTTCGTCTGATTAAAAAGTTAATTTGAGCCAATTTTGTTTTATCTTTGCCGACTTTAATTGGTCGTTTCTGCCACATAACAACCGTTATACCTAATTTGTTGAAAAATACCGCGATATATCGATGTACCGGTGTACCGCAACATCACTACCTTATATGTAACATTCCTTATTTGTTGTGTCTGTTCGGTACATTGGCAAAGAAATAACAAAATACCGAAGTAACTGTGAATTTTGATTCTGCATATGCGCATTTCGACAACTTATGTCTCTTCAGTGCAGATAAAATCTAAACTTTTAAAAGACCAACAACTCAAAGATGCTTAAAACTGATAAAGAACAAATAACCAATATGATCTAAATGTAAAGCCAAAATTAGCTAAGGACAGACTTTGCATAAGGGAGATACTCCTAAGAATTCCTTAGTTTTCAAGAAAATTTACAAAAATTAGATATTGCAAGATTCAAAATAGAAGCGACTTTCGGGTCAGGACCGAAGTACTGACTACTGGGCTGGTGAATACCCTCGGGGACTAACAGTCCACCAGCAGTGGCATCGACCTAGTGGTAACAAATAACAAAATACCGAAGTTACTGTGAACTTGATTCTGTATATGCGCATTTCGACAAAGAAAGAGGGTGATTCTGAGGGTTAGAACCCCTCTTTTTCTTAAAACTAGAGAGTATCAAGAGCCTGTATAGATCACCTATACCATAGCTGAAATAGGAAGTCCATATAACCTCAACGTTAAATAACCTCATTTTCTAGTTTGCTAATAGACCTCGATTTAATATAGCCCAATGTGTAAGAGGAGAAGATATATGAATGATTTCCATTGGGTTCTATGTTAAACTCTGTTTCAACCTGGCAGCCATCTTAGATCCCAACCGAGTAGACTTACTGGACACAATTTTCAACAACAAAAGACAGTTGTGACTAAGTTTAATTCCAATTGGCCCAGTTGTTTCATAGGAAAAGATCTCTGAATGCATTTCCATGTTATTTGGTCCTCGGACTAATCTAAATACCCTGGTAATGATTTAGGCCAAGTTTGGTTAAAATTGAGTCAGTTGTTTCAGAGGAGGTTTTTGAAAAAGTTTACGACGACGGAAGGACGAAGGACGCCGACGGACGCCTAGTGATGGCAATAGCTCACAAGACCTTTCAAACCAGATGTCAACTAAAACGGGAAACGTAAAGCGCAGAATGATACAACTTCAGCACAATAAACGGATGTATAAATGAGCAAGAGTTAACACAAATTACTGTGGAGATCTTTAATCCAAACTTAGTAAAAAAAAATATGCCAAACTAGAGGCCCAGGGGTCTGTAAGTAGAAATGCAAAGTCTAAATAAAACAATGTCAAAAACAATTTCTTTCTAACAAGTCAAAGAACATGTCCTACACTGGTAGCCATGGTTAATATCTTGACCTGTATAAAATGAAAAGTTTTTGAAAAAGACCTCCCTCACAGTATTTCTATAAAAGTTTGGTTGAAATTGCTTTAGTTCACAGATGAGATTTACCAAAAGGTCCATTGTTAAACCATATTTTCCCTGCTGGTGGCTGTGTTTTTTCGGATTGAAAAAAAATTGGCAATCATTTTACAAAGTTTTAGTCCAACCAGCTGTATCAGAGCAGATTATCCAAATCTGATTTCACAGGCTCCAATGTGAAAATATGTACCGTGCTGTCTACTCTTGAACTATGTGAAGCACAGACGGTCATATTTGATATCAGATAGGATGAATGAGCAATTTTTGTAGAAAAGGGCCTTTCAAACATCTTGCTAATGTCGGACGGACGACGGAAGCCAATTAATGACAATAGTTCAAAACACACTGAAAAAAGTGCATCGAATTCCGAGATAAAATTTATACATGTATTTTTTTCGTTTGACATTTTGCTTTTTGAAAAAGGGCATTAATTGTTCAATTTATCTGTAATAGCCTGCTATAAGAAACGTACAGAAAAAATGCATCAAAATCTGACCCAAAAAATCGTTTGAACCTCTTATTTCTCAAAAACGGCAAACGCTACCTCGAATTGCCCTACTTATGCCCAATCTGCTATATAATAAAACAATCCTCATACCAATTGATACATTAAATAGTAAAGGTTCTTGTCCTGTTTGTTGATGATCCCATTACCAAAAGCAAAGATTTATGGATGTAGCGTTGTTAAACATTTAGCAAGTGAATTCCGCTCAAACCGGTCCTAGGGGCCGTTTATTATTTACTATAAAGTAGGGTGTTTGCTCTTTTGAGGTCTCAAAGTGACTTCACGGTGAAGAACAACAAATTAATCGTCGTTCCATTTTCTTAATCTTAGAGTGGATTTATGGGGATTTGGTCCCATGCACATTTACTCCATATCCCTTTATTTGTTCATATGCAAGCAAATATATATGTATACGTCCAAACTGAACTCTTTTAGGGCCTTTTTCCGAAACGTGTGGGCCCTTGGGTCCTCTTGTTTATTGAAAATGTTTAATGCATCTGTTTCAGACGCTTCAAGAAGTTAAAATGAAAAAAAGCTACGTCAAATCTGACGAAAAAAAATGTTGTATTATAAATAAGGCAAAATCGCCTTTACTCCACCCCTTCTCTGGAACTTCATTTTTTTTTCGGGCTCGTTGTTCTTTAATACGAACTGGATAAAAACTCAATAGAAAAATTGTAAAAATAGCATTTCTGTGCATAATTTTGTAGCCTCAAAATTCTTAGGTTTTGGAGCAAACGGAACTCTGGGCAGTATTTAATTGCCACCATTAAAATCTGGCATTTGGTCAAATATGCAGACTCCTCTGTCTTTTCTCAAATCATGACTTGTAAAATATTTTTCCCACGAACACCCACTTTTCATGCTTTATTCTAAAAGCACACAGTACTTTTAAGAAATTGCTGACAAAAAAAAAATAATAAGAAATTGATATTACAACTTCAGTCCATATAGTTCGACACAAAGCCTATGACAAATCTAAAAAATGGATACTTCCCGTCAATTTTTAATTGCTTGTATTTCAAAATCAAGAACATGAACCGCTTTTATTTTGTTCATTGTCAATTTTTCTCCAAGTCCTATTTATTCACAACACTTGGCAACTATCTTAAATGTAATGTACATAGCTGTTTTGGATTATACTGCCTCAAACTTGTATGACAAGATTATTTTCAACAACTTCTGAAGTTTTACTGTCAACACCATTTCTTCTGTAAGAGTCACACCACTTACTGCAAATGCTTTATAGACTTTATAATGCCACCCCTCCCCAAGTTACAACTCTGTTATTTATCGCGAATTACGACGGTGGTCACTTATTTATTTTACAGTCCATACATAACATTATTTAATTTTTTTATTGAATTTTACGGAGGCTTGATAGGCATTACATTGAATTATTTAGTTGCTCTCTACACAAATCGTTCTGTTTTACCTGAAAGTAAATTGATCTGGTAGAATTGTTCGTAAAATTTACAAGACACTATCCTTTTGGGATACTTTTTGGTTTATTACTTTTCAATTGCAAACAATAAAAAAGATATGGTTTTTTTCATATTTGCCGTTTTGTCAATTTTGGCTGCTAAAAAAGTAGTTCCGTTCAGAAGAGTGACGTCCCTTTATTTAAAACGTCATAATGTGTGTTTTGAAAGTCCGCAGTGAATGAAAAGCGCTGATGGCAAGGGTCATATTGCCGAGTGTGCGAGCCTATGCCCTTGCTTGGAAGTTGGGGGGGGTATTAAGCTAAGGAACTACATTGTCTGATTGTGGTTTGATCAAATACTGTATGCATAATTTCAATCAGCCTAACATCATACAGAAGCAAAGACTCTTTCTTATTATATTACATGAACATACATCTGTTCAAAATAAACTTCACGCAGAGAAACAGCTGATCTGCAAGTGAAATTCGTTATATAATTTCTTATGGCCCGTTGAAAAGACTTACCATCTATATCATTCAGTGCTACATTATCTAAGTCATTCTCTGATATCATATCAATCCCGTTTTCCTGTATTCCTTCCATTTTTCTGATCCGATGTAGTTTCTCAAAACCTCTCCATGTTTTCTTTTTCGTGTGATAGAACCACGAGTATTTGACCAATCAGGAAAGCGGATGAGATGGGGTGATTTTTCGTCAACAACATATCAGCCATGAATAAGTAAATTGCCCTTTTGACCCTCTAAAATATTATCGGAACTTTACCTATAAATTAGTTCTAAACTTCCGAGAAATCCGAATAATTGACCTTCACATTTGTGATATATGCAAATTTATATAGTAGATTGTAAAGCAATCACATTTTTACGTGAAAATCGATTATTTCCCTTTGAAAATACCAAGGATGTATATTTAGATATTTAAATATACGTCCTTGAAAATACAAACAAATATTTTCTGATATCTAAATACATATCCATTTTCTACGGTTCAGTGTATTGATGCAACACGAAGAGAAAATCTAGTATTTATGATGTAATATCTCAGAAATATCATAAGTATCCGTTATGAATTATCTCATAATAATGAGATGTTATCTCATTAGGACGAGATAATTATTTTGTTATATTATTTCAAATTATGAGATAAAATTTGAGTTATTTGTCTCATAGACATGGGATCTGATAATATATCATAATTGATGCTATTTCATAACTATGAGATAATAATCTCATGACTGATATTATATGAGATTATAAGTTTAATATAGTTTTAACATTGGATCATATAGAGAACACATTCAAGGATCTTGTTCTCAGAAATTTCTAGTCCAGAACCAAACTTATTTACAATAGTCCTTAAATGGTCCACAGGGGCCGGTAACATACGATACTGATAGACCGGGCCCCATATATATGTATTAGAAGGGGGCCCGGTCTATCAATATCGTATGTTACCGGCCCCTGTGAAATGGTCTGTTAAAAAAATGTGTACGACAGGTCCCTACCTCGTCAAAGATAACAAAGCTTTAAAATTGCCGGACCTCAATTACGGGAAAACACACTCAAATATCTCCTTCTTACACTACCAGTTCAATTATAACCAAATTTCACAGACACTACCAGTTAAATTATAACCAAACTTGGTCACAGTGGTCCTTAGATGGCCCCTTTCAAGAAAGGCCATACCTCTTCCAAGATGGCCACAAACAGGAACATAGTTTTAGCATTGGATCCTAGTAAGTAAGTAAGTAAGTAAATTCTTTATTTAAAGAGGACCCTGCAGTAAACACATTCATAGATCTTGTCAGAAACTACTAGTCCAATAAGAACCAAACGTAATAACAATGGTCCCTTCCAAAAAAGTATTCTGAAGGTCCGTTCCTCATCCAACATGGCCGCCAGCAGGGAACATAGTTTTAACATTGGACCCTATGAGAAAACACATTCAAAGGTCTTATTCTCAGAAATTACCAGTCCAATTATAACCAAACTTAGTTAAAACATGGTGCTTAGAAAGTCCCATCCAAAAAGGTGTCCAGCAGTTCTGTACCTCATTCAAGATACTCAGATTGTTTCTTCCAAAAAAGGTACCTGGCAGGTCCATACCTCATCAAAAATGGCCACCTGCATGGAACATAGTTTAACGTCGGATCCTATTTGGAAAACACATTCAAATATCTTCTTAGAAACATCTGATTCAATTAGAACCAAATTTGGTCACAATGGCCCTTAAATGCCCCCTACAAAAAAGGAATCCTGCAGATCCCTACTCCATTCAAGATTACAACCATCCGGAGCATAGTTCACATTGAGTTCATTAAAAAAATTGGCCTCTGAAACAACTTATCCAATTGGAACTAAAAAAGTCTCTGGGTGGCCCAGTTCGAAATTTGCGGCTGGCATGTCTGCACTCAGCCCAAGGTAGTCTCCAGCAGGGACAATTGTTTAACATTGGACTCTACTGGAAATGCCATTCAGCTCTCTGTCAGCCATGGTCTAGGTGAGCGATACAGGCTATTGAGAGCCTCTTGTTTAGTCCTTTTATTAGTTCACCTGGCTATAGACAGGGCGAGCTTTTGCCAACACTTTGCGTTCGGCGTCCGTGCGTCGTCCGTCGGTCGTAAACTTTTTCTTTAAAGAACTTCTTCTTGAGAACCACTGAATGAATTTGAAGCAAACTTAATATGAATGATGCTTATGAGGTGCTGACCAAGTGTTGTTACTTTGGTGCTGATCTGTCACCCGACTTGGCCACCAGCAAAAAAACTTAATTTAACATTGGATGCTACGGGAAATGCATACAAAGATCTTCTAGAGAACCGTTCAATGAGCCAAAGTTGGCATAAATGATGCTTATGACGTGCTGACAAAGTGTCCTTGCTTTGGTGCCGATCCGTCATCCAACATGACCACCAGAAGCGAAACTTAGTTTAACATTAGACCCTATGGGAAGGAAGTGTATACAAAGATGTTCTTCTAGAGAACTGCTGAATTAATGTAAACGAACATAGCGTGAAACATGCTAATGAGATACTGACCAAGAGTTGTTACATCGGTGCCGATCTGTCATTCAACATGGCCGCCAGCGGTGAACCGGCTTAGTTTAGCATTGGACCATATGGGGAAATGCATACAAATATCTTCTTCTAAGAACTGCCGAATGGGTTATATGCGAACATAGCATGAATGATACTTATGAAGTGCTGGTCAAGTGTTGTTTCTTTGGTACCGATCGCTAGTGATTGAAGTGCTCTGTTGATCCGTTATCCAAAATGTCCACTAGCGGCAAAACTTAGTTTAAGAAATAAAACATGGCCGCCATACTATATTGTCATTATAACATGGACTTGAGTTGTTTTTGCAAATATTTTATCCCGAGCATAGCGAGGGGTAAAATATGCAAAAACAACGAAAGCCCATGTTATAATGATAATATAGTGTTTGGCGGGTATGATTTATTTCGATTCTTATATGGAAATTTCACCCATTTTATATCCGAAGCGAGCAGCGACTATCTAATGGTTGCATAACATTTTGATTTTGATAAAGAAAACTTTCCACAAATACAATAAAAACTTACTTTTGTTTGATTTAATTGCTAATTTAACTGAAGAAAATGCCTCAAGTCATCAAAATCTCCATTCAAACTTTCCAACCAACGCTGCTTACGAACCGGACATTACGATTTTATTTGTAACGTCACAAGTAGGAAAATTAAAGTTTGTACCGAATATTGCCTTTTCAAGTAGAAAAAACCCATAATGAATTTCGGAAACAAATTTCATTAAAAATTTGTTAGTGGATGGTAGATTTCGACAGTTAAATGAAAAATAGATTCAAAATATGCAACAGAAACCATGCATCTTTTGCGCATGTGCTAAGAGTGTTATATTTGTATTATAACATGACTCTTTTTACAAAGCTATTACAGGAAGCCATATTAGAATTAACATTGTAACCTATGGGAAATGCATACAAAGATCATCAGGCCATTTACAACTGTTCACATTTTAATCTTCTCTTCGCCCTTCTAAGCCTTCTGAGCCTTTAGTTAATGCTTCAACATATTGGTATCATATCTCGTATTTATTATTTAAGTTACATATTGTGAAATCTGGATTTGGTTATGTGCATAGTTATTGCCCTTGGAACTATAGCTGACCCGGCTATGCTAGAGTGAAAATTTGCTATCATCTGGCGTCTGTCGTCTGTCGTAAACTCTTCTCCTCTGAAACCACTGAGCCAATTGGAACCAAACATGGTCACAAAAGTCCTTGGGTGGTTCCTCTAAAAATGTATCCGGCAGGTTCATACCTCATCCAAAATGGTCGGCAGCGTAGAACATAGTTTTAACATTGGACCCTATGGGGAAAAAAGCGTTCAAAGATCTTCTTTTTGGAGACTACCAGTCCAGTTAGAAGCAAACTTGGGCACAATGGTCCTTAGATGGTCCCTTCCAAAAAGGTATCAGGCACGTCTTTACTACGTCCCAAATGGCGGCCAGTGAGGGACACAGTTTTAACATTTGACCCTTTGGAAGATCTTGTTCTTAGAAACCACTCTTCCAATTAGAACCAAACTTAATCACAATAGTTCTTAGATGGTCCCGCCCCAAAAGGGTATCTGACAGATCTTTACCTCGTCGAAGGTGGCAGCCAGCAGAGGTCGCCCCATGGTTGAATGTGATTACACATTCAGCCTAAAATCACATATTTGGTATGATTAATTAACAAAAATAGCTGCAAAAGTTTTATTGTTCATGTTGGCCCCCTTTGATTGGATGGATGCTTGCAGTATCATTGTGACTAAGTTCAATTCTAATTCGACAAGTTGTTTCTGAGAAGATCTCTGAATGTGTTTGAATGCGTTATCAATTTCGACCAATTTCAGACCACCTTTCAAAAGTATTTCTGCTCCAGATGTTATGTTCTATAGGTTTACTAATGTTTCTGCTCTATTGATATCTGTATGCCATGGCGTTTCTGTTCTACTGATATTAGAATACTAATGTGTTTCAGTTGTTCTATCATTATACAAGGAAGTTTGATATCATTATACTAGGAAGTTTGTTTTGCTGGTATCAGTATATAAAGGTACTTCTATTCTGCTGATGTCGGTCTACAACCTTGGGTGTTTGCTCTTCTGACATCGATTTACTTAAGCGTTTCTGTTCTACTGATATTGGTCTACTAAGGTGTTTCTGATTTCGTTAGGTATTTCTGTTCTACTGATATAGGTCTACTAAGGTGTTTCTGATTTCGTTAGGTATCTCTGTTCTACTGATATCAGTTTACTTATATTGAAACCGTTCTACTAACATGTTACTATTCCACTGGAATCTGCAACTAAGGAGTTTCTGTTCTATCATATTGGTTTGACAATATGATATTCTATTGATATCAATTTGCTAAGATTGTTCTGTTTTTACCGATACATGTTTACTGGAATGTTTCTGTTCTACCGATTTGTTTCTGCTCTATTAACATTTAATAAATATCCAAGGGTGCTTATATGTTTATGCTTGTGTACAACATTTTTCTGTCCCAACTGTGTTGTTTGTTCTACAGATATCAGTTTACTTGGATGATTCTGTTCTATTGATATCGGTTGAAAGGGGTATTCCTTTTCTACTGGTACAGATAGAAATGGGGGTTTGTACTACTGAACTGTTAATAAGATGTTTTTGTTCTTCTTCCAGTAAAAATTTGTTGTTCTATCGATATCAGTGTAGGGTGTTTCTGTTCCATTGATATCAGTATAACAGGGCTTTTCTGTTGTACCGATATCGGTTTACTAAGATGTTTCTGTTCAACGGATATATTTCTTCTCTACTGATATAGGTTTAGTAATATGTTTCCAAAATTTCTGATATCTTCTTCTAATATCGTTGTAAGGTGTTTCTGCTCTACTAATAACAGTCTACTGATAGTTCCACTGATATCACTATGATCGGTTGTTTTTATTCTACTGATATTGGTTTACCGTGATGTTTCCAGCCTTTAATATTTTGATATCAGTTATTTTAAAAACAAGCACGGTGACCCCCCTTTTTTATTTTTTTATTTCAATGCTAATATAATATGGAAACTTTCCTGAGAAAATAAAGAAAATCTATGGAAAAAATTTTTGGACTACCCATCTACCTTAAGAGTCATGATGTCAATTTCATGACTTTATTGCCTGATATTATGATCAGGTCAGTACGGTGATACTGACAATATCAGTCAGTAAGATCAAAGAGAAAGTGTACATATTGCCAATAAATCAGTTTAACAAGATTTTTCTGTTCTACTGATATGGATATATACAGTAATTGTTCTACTGATATTTGTTTACTGGGATGTTTCTGTTTTTTTTCTAAAATCATGTTATTGATATGTTACTGTTCTACTGATATCGGCGTACGGTGTTTTAGTTTTATTAAGAGTTTCTGTTACTCATATCGGTTTACAACGATGTTGTAAGAACACTTGGCCAGTTAGGTTTGTTTGTTGACGATCCCGCATCTATGGATCAAAGGGTAAAAAATACATGGATGTAGCGTTGCTCGACATCTAGCAATTAATTCCGCTCAAACCGGTGCTAGTCATATGAGGTATGAGTAAAGCTCACTGTTGAAGACCTCATGGAGACTTCAAGATCAAGAAAAAACAAAAGCGTTGTTCCATTGCTTAATTTTACCATATATTTGAAGAGACTTTGTCTCATTTGCATTCACTCTATATCCCTTCATTGTTAATTCTGTTCGATTGATATCGGCAAACTATCGGTTTGTTAAGGCGTCTGTTTTTCAGTTAATGGTATGCTTGTGTATTTCTCTTCTACTTATACCGGTTTACTATAGGGTTTTCTGTTCTTCTAATAACGGTTAACTTGCATGGGTCCTGTTATACTGATATCGATTAACTATAGTGTTTGTGTTCTACCTGTTCTATGAATATCTTTTTACTGATATGTATCTGTTCAACTCATGTCTGTACAATTTTAGTTATATCGATTTCACTATCGACGAAGTGCGAATCGATGGGATCATTATCAGAGTCTAAACAATAGATGCAATTCCGATAAAGGAATTATTACTGTCATTAATCAATAATGTTTACGACAGTAATAATGACTTTTTCAACAATAGCATATATTGTGTTGACTATCATAATGATCCCGTCGATTCGCACTTGGTCGATAGTGGATTTAGTTTCTGTTCTACTGATAGCGGTTTACTTGCATTGTTTCTATTATACTGGTATCGGTTAACTACATGTATAGTGTTTGTGTTCTACCTGTCCTATGAACATATCTGTTCACTGATATGTATCTATTCAACTCATGTTAGTGCAATTTTACTAGGATGTTTCTGTTCTAGTGTTCTATACTAATATCGGTTCATGATTTGTCTTTACCACTAATATTTTTCGTTTCCTGCTTCCAGCCTAAGATTAGGTTCAAATCTGTCGCACACTTTATGAACGGGGCTTTCCATAGACCATTGACAAGATCTTCCAAAATGATTCCAATAAGGTACACTATGCTCAACGCTAACGTGGTTTGGATGAGGGATACAGTTAGCTTTGGTGGAGTTTTGAAGAACATATTTTTTTAGGAAACCATCCAAGGAAAATTATGCCCAAGTTTGGAATTTAATTTGATTGGCAGGTTAAGAAAGATCCTTGAATGTACTTTTATATAGTTAAAAATCTTCCACGGGCCCATATGGTTCAAAACTAAACTCCCCCCACTAGCGGCCATCTTATATATATGACATCTATTTTTGAAGGAGACCATCTAACGACCATTGATACTTCATGGACTTGCGACCAGACGAGAGAAGATCTTTGGATGTGTTTTCCTAATGATCCAGTGTTAAACTATTTTCTCCCCTAGCTGTCATCTTGAATGATGGGGACCTACCGGACACGTCTTTTGGAGGGTACCATCTAGGTCCTAATTGGGCTAGTAAAATAGACAGGAAGATGTGTTTTCCATATGGTCTAATGTAAAAATATGTTCGAGTCAGGTGGTCATCAAAAATGCGGCGTAGAATATCTCTTAGAAGTAGGATCATCGTGTCTAAGTTTGGTTCTAAATGACTTGGCAGCTTTAAAAGAGAAGATTTTTATTTCCTCATAGGGTTCAATGTTGTACTGTATTCTCACTGGTGGCCAATATGGATAGTGTGGACCTGCCGGGTACAGTTTTAAGGGGTCACAAGAATTTGGTTTCAATGGGTCCTGTTTTGCCGTAGGCGATCTTTGATCGAAGTTTACACTATGACCTCAGCACAGGTTTGAACAAGGTTACATTTGTACAAGTGTCGACACCGTACGTGGTGAAGTGAACATTACAACGCATTCCGATCCCTCTCCTCTGGTCTCCAATTGCCGAGAATCACTAAGAGCACACATAAATTTGTATTCAGACTCCCAACTGCATTTGAGGAAAAATCCTATCACCGGATGAAAAATAAAAAGTCTGATGTACTTTCCTAAAAAGATATTTTGCCTCCTTGTATATGGAAAATGAAAAAAACTAAATAAATAACCGAATATCACTGAAAGATAACGTGAAGAAGAATCCGTAGGTACAAAATCATATTTAGACCCAGTGAAAAATATGAGGCTCTGAACTTGAAGTGTGTTTAGCTGACCAGGACCACGACCTCCAGATACTCCAACAGGCCTTACAGTCCTATTACAAACATGCCTTTAACTGGTGCTGGGGTCCGTCTTGAACTTGCAATTAGGTATGAGCAAAGCTCATTATTGAAGGCCTCGTGGTGACTTCAAGATGAAGAACAACAATAAAAGCGTTGTTCCATTGCTTGTTTTACCATGTATTTGTAGAGACTTTGTCTCGTGTGCATTTACTCCATATCCCTTCATTGATTATTAGAGGAATGAAATGATCAAATTAGGTTAAAGAAGTTCAGGAAGTTTCTGGAGGAGATTTTAGTATGCATTTCTAAAGAGGTCATATGTTATATATAATCCCCGCTAGCGGACATCTTGGATGAAGTATAAAGCATTTATGTTGAAATTGGTTTAAAATCGTTCAAATGGTTTCGGAGGAGAAGATTTTTGAATGCATCTCCAATGGGGTCCTAGGTTAAACTATGCTCACATTTTTGTAAAGTATTTCAAAATAAATGATAAAGAACATTGTTATTGATGACATGTTTTATTTCACACAAAACGATACATGAGTTACCTGTCATAGAACATGCAATATTTCTAATGTATTGAAATAAAGACATGATATACTCAGTGATACTATAAATACATATGCAAAAGTAATTTCCCTCCTTTAATACTACAGCAAATATAAGTTCTACTAATTCATAACCATAATGTAATTTTGTTTCTATTCAACGAATATTGGTTGATAAGCCGACCCCTCGTGCTTGGTATATGTGTGTTTTCCGTGTTTATGTTTGGCCTTATGACTGCAGCCTTGATCCAATTTATTTTTCAATGATTCCTTCTTTTTTTCCAATTTTTTCAGTTCTTTCAAGAGACGCATTTGCCTCTTCCAGAATGGTTTTGGTCCTGCATGATACAGGCCTGTCATTTTAGCATGGCCTTTGTGCGGACTTGATTTCATTTGATACAAGAATCCTCTTTTCCCATGGCGTAGGTCTCCACCAAAAGTCATTTTTAACCGAGGATTTTGACGGTTGTTTTTGGGCTCCATCGATCCATCAGTCAGAAGACTAAGTTTTGTCAGCTTCTGGTAATCTCTAAGGTTTCTGGCATCAGTCTTCTCTTCAAGGCCTTTGTCTGGCATTAACAACTTCAGCCTCCATTGTTTTGGTCTATGAAATCGGCCGAACTCGGCTTTGTCTGCAGGTTTCTCTGCTTTGTTTTGTCGATGGAGTTTTAGGGTCAAGTTAGAAACCGGTAATCGCCCAGGACAACTTTTTGCCCTTCTCATCTGGAGATACCTATTCCCGATACTATATTTACCAATGTTCTGCCTTCCAGGCATCCACATTGGCATGCGATGGCGACATTTTTCTTTAACTTCTTTTTTATCGATGTCAATATGCAGATCATCTATTGCCTTGTTGAGTTCTTTCAAGCCACCATATCTTTTTGCAGGACGATTTCTGTTCTGTTCTGCTTGGTTTTCATCGCTGATACTGCCTTGTTGAAGTTGGTGTCGTTTCAACCATCTTAGTTTCCGTCTTTCGAACCATTGGTTGACATTTTCGTCAAATTCATTTTGGTTTTCATGTCGCATTCTGCGTTGAACATGTTTCCATCCTACATTTGGTGGAGGTTGTGTTGTCTTGTCAACTTCTGTAGGGGGAAGGTTTCTAACTGGAGCATTAAATGATCTCCTAACATTACCGTGGTGCAGCCATGTCTCTCCATGAAGATCCGAACCCCGTGATATCTGAAATATAAAAGGTATTATTTTGATATCATATTCCATACACACACTGGAACTCTATGACCAGTTATCAGTTGATTTCTGGAGAGATATGGGGCAAGGTTGATTTCCCTTCTTATTGCTGCGGTCAAGGAACAATGTAGACATTTCCCACATTTACACATTGTGTAAGCTTGGGAAGTTAATTTTGACTTTATTACAATAAAAGATTTGCCACTTCCTTGACCGCAGCAATAATAATTTTGGTATGTCTTATAAATCGTAAATCACCATCTCTTCGCTTGATTTGCAAAATGATTACAACAGACGAAAGCATAATAAAGAGACCAGTCCAATATTTAAAAAAAAAAAACTATTTTCATAGATTCTCAGAGGATAAAAAGCTGGAGGGAATGGGAATCTATATCATTTTTTTATTATTGCCGTTGAAAACAGTCACATTTTTGAATAAACGTAGTTAATACGGGAAGGTCGATAAGAATCTAGGATTTTGTGTTATGGCCGTTCTTTATGTATAGGGCTTCACCTATGAACGAGGGCTTTTCATACCTGTAGCAAGACCAATATTAAACACAGTGTTTAATGGGACCATAAAAAATCCTTGTGACTTAGTTTGGTTCTAATTTGTCTAATTGTTTCAGAGGAGATATTTGATTGTTTCATAAGGTCTAAAATCAAACTCTGTCCTGATGGCAGATACCATTGATAAAATGCAAACATGTTGGACAAAGCGGGCCAACCAAGGACTATTGTCACCAAGTTTAATTTCCAAATGGGTCAGGTCTTCAATAAGTGTTATCTTGGATTAGATTCGGACACATACGGACCGATAATTAGGAAAAGCGCGGGGTTTGTCCAAAAGACCTCCGAGTTCCACGACTACTGGCCAGTACGCTATATCCTTTGATAAAACAATATACTTATATTAATTTTCGATGTCCTCATTTACAAGCTTTATGATCTTTGAAATATAATAATTACTAGTATTTACCCTTTTAATTGAATTCCTGTGTGTTCTCGCACTTGGTAGTTGATTGCCAGAAATTCTTTCATTTGCATAGGCATTTTCCGTTTGGGTTTGTCTTTCTGAAAAAAAGGATATGTAATTCACTCCTGCTTTGACAATTAGACGATTAGGTTCAAGCCTATCACTAACTGACTTTTGATATCTGGTCTCTGTTAAAAAGTTGTTACGAAACTGTTCTCTTAAAGAAAATGGGTTTAACACTGCGGTCCCTATATACATAGACCTTATAGGAATTTACTAAACCTCGGAAAACGAAAATATTGAATTGAATTTTCACAAAAAGACCATCAAAACTATAATGATTCAGCTTGGGCGGAGCCAGGATTTGAAGTTGATTCACAAAGAATAAAAAAGAAAAACAACAACAACAACAACAACAACAAATTTTCGGAATTAAGGGGCGCACACTCCTCATGTCGACTCTTAATCCGCACCTGTTCCGTAAATGTTCGAAATATTTAATGCAAAGAGTTAAAAGTAACATTGCGAACAACAAGTCCCTCAAAATTCTGACTGACGCATAAGCATGACGTTTAAGAAAAAAATAAATAAAAAATTGCCGGGTATTTTTTTTTCAATTTGACTTTCGAGAGTGGATGATCGGGATAAAGTGATGTAATCTTTTTCTCTAATGATCAATGATAAACGCAGAGAATTGTATTCCAAATAGATTTGGCGGAAAATAGCACGATATGTTTAATAACGGGTCAGAACCGATTTAAACTTCACATATTATTATAGAGAAATATTCATAAAAATATTTATGATAAAATAATATATAATATTGTCCGGCAACCGGCAATCAAAGGGAGCGGTGGGTGCTAGGCTGAAATATGATTGTCATTCTCGGGACAATGATGCCGAATAAAATTATCAGTTCTTTACAAAACAATTTTCACCCCCTCCCCCCTTTTTGACTCGTCAGCGTTTTGATATTTCAAAAAGAAAATGTCATTTTGGTATTTTCAAAATTTAGAACAGTAAATCATAAACTACCAAAAGAAAGTTGCCACCCCTATTAAGCTGGATAGTGTTTTAATAAACGTTATGTTCAAATATCAAAAAACCATACCTAAACATTATCCTGTGAACCGGGACAAAACATTTTCCAATGTTACTAAAAATAAGAGACTTGTTTACATTTTTCTCAACCGGGCTAAACATTATCCAACCGGACTAAACCAATTATACGCGAACTCTCCTTACCTAAACTGTTCGCCGAGAACTCAGTTTAATAGGGGTGGTGGCATATGGCCAAAACAGAGTATGCCATTTGTGTAACTCCGAAATTGGTGATGAATTTCATATATTAAAATTACAAACTTTACAGGCGAAAGAAACTTATTTTCAAAGAAACAATTAATAAGAAGACCAAATATACTTCATTTTAAGGAAATAATGTCCACGAAAAATAAACAATTACTTATTGATATATGTAAATTTATAAGAATTATAAATAAAAGAGTGAGTCCTCATGACTAAAAATGTACATATTGTATATACTGTATATATTTTATCTGTGTTGTCTCTACCTTTATGTATATGGTTGGTTACAGCTTTGTTGCCGCTACATGACATTCTACTCCGCGTACTACTTGTATGAATTATTATTTTATTGTTTCGAAATGATGTTTCTCTCGGAAATACTACACACACACACACACACACACACATACACACACACACACACATATATATATATATATATATATATATATATATAACGGTCTATCGTAGGAACCCAACGGGGTTAGAATTAGAGAAATGAATATCGAGATTGCCTTCCCACCGAGGGATTTGGCTGTTCTTCGAATGCACAGATATTACAAACAGATTACACTGCCCACGCCACCAAAGGGATTTAAAATAGAGTGAGCTGCAAATTTATTTTGACACGTAATATGAGAGTTAAGTATATTAATTAACCGAAATTTGAACATGGATTTGGTGGTGTAGTGGTTAGCGCAGCAGACTCTCAACCCTTAGTACCTTGCCAGAGGAGGTTCGAATCCCACTGGAATCACCAAAAAATTAATATTTAATATTAAAGGACTTAGACTTAGACTAAGGACTTAGACTTAGACTTTGGCTTTGGTTTGATAGAAAAATACATTACAGGCAGATGACTCAAGCCTAAATGATTAATTTCATTTTTTTTAAACAGAAGTACCCAAAATTGCAGTTAATTTATCTTCTGCATATGGCCATTTCGACAACAAGTCTCATCAGTGCAGATAATATCAAAACAATTGGAAGACCGAATAAAAACGAAAAATTTCTGAGTGTCATTTTCAAAAAAATTGAAATAGCCCCCATTTTGATGGGGTGCTCAGCATAGATCGGTCCATAACATACCATAAAAACGAAGCACAAATAAGATGTTGGGGTTTTCATCGGTACTCACTCTAATTCTTATTTTAAAGCAAAACAAGTACCA
>MJUU01056159.1:84341-100330 GCA_002080025.1 Modiolus philippinarum
AAAAAAAAATATGTGTCTTTGACATTTTCAGGAAATTTACCAAAGTTGGAACCGGAACCAAAATTCCAAAAGCTTATTGCAAATCTATAGACTATATGCAACAATTCTGCATAAAGATTTGATCCCTAAATCCAAAAATGTAGGACGAGTTTGCGTCACATGCCACATGTGTCTAATCCACATCTTTGGGTCTTTATTAAAATTCACATCATGGGGCCTCTTGTTCGCACCAAGACCAATATCAAAAATCCGAAAGCTTATTGCGCATCTACAGACTATATGCAACAATTCTATAACAAAATTAAATCCCTAAATCCATAAATGTAGGAGGAGTTTGTGTCACATGCCACATGTGTAAAAATTGACATCATGGGGCCTCTTGTTTGCACCAAGACCAATATCGAAAATCCGAAAGCTTATTGCACATCTGCAGACTATATGCAACAATTCTACAACAAAATTAAATCCCTAAATCCAAAAATGTAGGAGGAGTTTGAGTCACAAGAAAAGTATGACGGACGGACGGACGGACGGACAGACAGACGGACGGACGGACGGACGGACAGACGGAGGGTATAACATTATCCCCGAACTTTCTTCGAAAGTGCGGGGAAAATAAGTATGAGAAATTCCCGTCACAGTTTTCTTGGGTTGTATAAGTGGGAATGATTTCAAATTGGCTTTAAGCTTTTAATGATGAGTTGTAATGTATAATTCATGTTCAGGTCTGTTTCTCTAAAAATCAAACAATCAAATTTCTATTTAATATCATTGTATATTATACTTAACATAAATTTCCTTTATTTTGATTGGTTCTCCATAAGGGTGGTATTTTAGTATACTACCGTCTGTTGAGTATACCGCCCTTCTGTCGAGTATACCGCCTGCTCTAATTGTATAGTGACTTGAAGTAGTATTACAGATGTTCAGTATAATATAACACATACTGCCTGCAATTGAGGATGGTATACTAAATCACCACACTCAGAAAACAATATCATCCTCGACAACCGTCTCGGGTGATATTCTTCTTTCGTGTGGTAAACTAGTTTACTATCCTAAATTGCAGGTAGTACGTGTATAATACTAATTTGTACTGCTTGAAAATTTTACTCCAGTGTCGATGACTAATTGGTATACAATAGAATTCTATATAGAACTTCGGTTGTTTGATTAACAGAGACTAGAGGCGCTTAAGAGCCTGTGTAGCTCACCTGGCCCATGGCTGACATAGACGGTCCAAATAACCACCATGGTAAATAGTCTCATTTTCTAACATGTAAGTGGACCTTGATGTAATATGGCACAATGTTTCAGAAGAGAATTTTTTTGAATGCATTTCAAGTTTATGTGCCCCTGGTGGACAATTTTGGATGAGGTACCAACATAAAAATCACAAACTTTGAAGGCAACTTCACAGGGACTAGCTTGAGAATTAATTTGGTTTAAATTGTTCAAGCGGTTTTAGAGGAAAAGATCATTGAATGTATTTCAATTGGGTCCAATATTAAACTAAGTTCCCGCTGGTGGCCATCTTGGATATGACACAGACTAGCCAGATACAGTTTTTAAAGAGTGCAAATGAACAAACTGATGAAGGACAGTTGTGACAAAGTATGGTTCCAATTTGTCGTTCCAGAGGAGAAGATCTTTGAATGTGTTTTCTCATAGGGTCCAATTATCGTTGGCGACCATCTTGGAAGAGATGCAGACTTGTCGGACACATTCAAAAAAGACAACCCAAGGACTACATGCAGTGACAAAGTTTGTTCTAATTGGCTAAGTGGTTTAAAAGAAAAAGGTCTTTGAACGTGTTTTCAATAGGGTTCATTGTTAAACTAAGCTTTCCATTGGCGGCCATCTTAGATAAGATACAGACTTGCTGGACACATTTTCAAAAGGGAGCAGAATAGGACTATTGCGACTAATTTTTGTAGAAATATGCTTTGTGGCTTCAGGAAAGAAGATCTTTGAATGCTTTCTAACTGGTTGCAGTGTTAAACTATGATCCGCGCTGGTGGCCATCTTGGAACTGATGTGGACTTATCGAACACTGTTTTCAAATGGGACCAACTAAGGACAGTTATGACCAAGTATGCTTCCAATTAGCTAGGTATTTTAAGAAGAGAATAAAGGGCTACGCCGAGCACAGCATGATACGACCGCAGCATGTCGAACACTGAAATTTGAACAAGTGAAAACTTAAATGAATATGGACACATTATTTTCTGGACACAATAAGGACCTTGACACATAAATAAACTGGACACAAAATAGTGGAAATCGAATTAGCCTTTTTAATCCCTTATTTGTAGGATATCGTAAGAGGTAAGAAAAATATGTTGACTACCAACTAAAAGCTTACATCAAGAGAAATCTGAAGAAAAAACTCAGATTGAAATTCAATGAAAAATAAAAATTTCACATATTCAGAAATATTGCAAATTGGTCCCTTTGATCCCTTATAGCTTGGAAACCGAAAGAGCTACGCAAAATCTATTGCCATACTACTGAAAGCTTACAATGAGAATATATCCAAAGAAAAAAAAATCCCATCAAAATCTGATGAAAAATAAAGATTTCACATATTTCTAATAATTGCAATTTTGGCCCCTTTCACATCTTATACCTCGGAAACGGTAAGAGCTATGCCCGATCCGTTGACATGGTGCTGGAAGCTTACAATGAGAGGAATCCAATGAAAAGAATTCCATCAAAATCTGATGAAAAATAAAGATTTCACATATTTCTGATAATTGGAATTTTGGCCCCTTTGATCCCATATAGCTCGGAAATAGTAAGAGCTACGTCAAATCTGTTGGCATAGAACTGAAAGCTTACAATGAGAGGAATCCAAAGAAAAATCCCATCAAAATCTGATGAAAAATAAAGATTTCACATATTTCTGATTATGGCAATTTGGTCCCTTTGATCCCTTATAGCTCGGAAATGGTAAGAGCTACGTAAAATCCGTTGACGTATTACTGAAAGCTTACAGTGAGGGGAATTACATCAAAATCTGATGAAAAATAAAAATTTAGGTTATCCGCATGTTTCCAATTTTGGCCCCGTTGGGCCCCTCATAGCTTGGAAAAGAAACAAGCTATCAAAAATCCGATGTGCAGCACTAGTTAATTTTCACAAGGAATCCATTGTAAAAACTGCATCAAAATCCAACTTAAAATAAAAAATAAATTTCAGAAATTTGCCCCTTTTGGGTCCCATTTACCTCGTGCCACATGAAATCCGCTAGCATACTACAGATTGCAAATTTTCTAAAAAGTACACTGAAAGAAACCCCATCAAAATCCGATAAATAATAAACATTCTACAGTCAAATATGTGAAGACACCAACTTTTTCCCTTTTTGGTCCCCTTTTTAGACATGGGAGGGGCCAAAAAACCCAAAATCGATCCTAGCCTTCCTTTTGTGCCAAGGAACACTGTATTAAAATTTTAGAAAGATTGATCAACTGGAACTTTTGTTATTGACAAAAACAAAAGTGTCTACAGACGACAACGACGCCGCCGTCGACGACGACAGCACCATATCCCATTATACGACCACACTTTTTTTGCGGTCGTATAAAAATCTGTGAATGTGTTTTCATTTAAAGTCTCTTGTTAAACTAAGTTCCCCGCTGACAGCCATCTTAGATGAGGAGGGGGAACGTCAGACTGCTTCCATCACGAGTCCTTGGCATGCTGAACATTTTTGCATTAAAAACGGAAACTCTATCTGAAATAATTTTGACTTTTTTGGAAGGACCATCTTCAGACTACTGTGGCTAAATATGGTTCTAATTGGACTATAAGTTTCGGAGAACATATTTGAATCTGTTTTCCCATAAGGTCCAATGTTGAACCAGGTAAACACTGGCGGCCATCTTGGATGAGGTACGGACATGCCTGATAGACCATCTAAGATCGTTGTGACTAAGTTTGGTTCTACTTTGAGTGGTCGTTTCTAAGAAGAGTTTTGAATTTATTTTCCATAGGGTCAGATGTTAATTTATATTCCCCGCTGGCGGCCATCTTTTGAGAGGTTATTATTTTTAGCTTGGACCATCTTAGGATCGTTGTGACTATGTTTGGACAAGTGCTTTCTGAGAACAAGGCTATTCGGTGTGTTTTCAATTGGGTCAAAAGTTAAAATAAGTCCATCAGTATAGCAGTCAACTTGGATATGGTACGGAAATGCAGGATACTTTTTTGGGGGAAAGGACCATTCAAGGATCATTGTGATTAAGATTGGTTCTAATTGGACTAGTTGTTCCCGAGAAGACTTTGCAATATAAGACCATGTTTCTCGCTGTTGTCCATCTTAGATGGAGTATGGACCTTTCGTTTTTTATGGAAGGACCGACAATCTTTGGACCATTGAGTCTATGTTTGGTTCTAACTGGATTATAGCAGTTTCAGAGAAGAAGGCATTAGAATGTCTTTCCATAAGGTCTAATGTTAAAACTATATTTTTTCCGTTGGCAGCCATCATGGGAGATCAGGTATGGACCTGCATTATTACCTTTTTGGTAGTCCTATAATATAAGCCTTCGCAGGTTCATATCGTTTACATTCAACGTTTTCATGGGACTTTTGAATTTTTTCTTACTGCCGAACCACGAAGTCTAGTACGTAGTTCGGCAGTCAGAAAAAATGCAAAAGTCCGATGAAAACGCATCTTCGCTAGCGAAGATGATGAAAACGTTGAATGTAAACAATATAACCTACGAAGGCTTATATAATAATAATAATAATAATAATAATAATAATAATAACATTTTATTGCTCAAACACATTCATAATAAATGGGTATGGCATTACAATTAACATAGAAAATATAAGACAATGTTGACCATGGCGTGACAGTGGGGCGTCAGTTACTGATTTTCACCATCATAAATACTAGAAATAATGAAAAAAATATCGTTTCAGATAATTACAATTTTGAATTGAAATATGCCAAACAGACTTTAGCTTTTTCTTAACTTGAAACATTCATTTATAAATTTGGCAGTTAGTTTTAGGATATCAATAGAATTATTATTGAATATAAAAGATATATCTTTAATAGTCATATAAGATTTTGACATTTTTTATGAATGTTTACTTAATTTCTGAATATACATATTCCTCTGTGATGCATAATGAGAACATATTGAGAAGAAGTGATATTCATCTTCAATGCTCTCATCATTACACGACAGACAAATAAGCATATTTCTTTCAATTTTCTTGTAACGGCCCCTTTCAATTTCTAATGTATGATGAGCACTTAACCTAAACTGACTTATAATTGATCTTTCCTTTTTAGATTTGCATATATCAATATAAGGAAGGCGTTTTGCTGGGATATAAATTTTATTGAAAAATGACATTTTTTCACTACTAGCTAATGAACCTAACATGTTTTGTTTAAATTGATCAAATATTCTTTGTTCAATCTTATTAATATAAAATTGTAAATTATCCAGTTGTAAATTAAGGTAACCAAATCCTAACTTATTCAACAAATTTTTTACATGAGACATCCATATACTTTTATCTTTCACCTCATTGAATATTTCTTTAACTAATGTATCAGGAGAATTAAGAATTTGACCATGTTTAACTGAACTTTAAGATGCCGGATGTTCTATTCACTTCTGCTAAGCATGCAATGTTTGTAGTTTTACAGTTAACGCCGAGGATTTCTTTTATAAATCTTAAGAGGGTCAGAGTCGCTGGACGTTTTTGCAGCCCCCATACCTCACTGCCATAAAGGACAATAGGCACTACTAGGGTATCAAATAATTTTTCAAGTACATAACAGGGGCGATCTAAAGAAAAAAAATTGACCTTAAACCAGACCTGTCTACCCTTCTCCATTAGATTATTTTTTTGATAAGTTCAAGTTACCATTGTAGTTTATTGTTATTCCAGGATAACAGTATGACTTTACAGTTTCAATAATATTTTGATTCACATGAAAGTGGTTGAGAAAAGACTTACCATTTAAATTAAATATTATAATTTTGGATTTTTTGTGCTAACTTCAAGTTTCCATGAGACACAAAATTCTTGGAGTATGTAAAGTGACTTTTGTGGGCCTTCTTTAGATTACATTAATGCTGTAATTTTTAAATGACCTATTTTTATTGGGTCTGTGTTACCATGCCCGAGTTGTTCAAAAATTCCATTTATGAATAAATTAAATAGGGTGGGGCTCAATTATAGGACTACCTTTTTGGGAGAGACAACATAAGGATTGGTTCTAACTGGACTAGTAGTTTCTGAGATTTTTAAATGTGTTTCCTTATGCTGAAAAAGGCGCGCCCCGGGCTAACTTGGATGAAGTGCAGACCTGCCGGATACCCTCTAGGAGGAAACCAATTGGACTGGTAGTTTCTGACAAGAAGACCTCTTTATTTCCACTGCTGGTCGCCATCTAGTATAGTGCCGACCAGATACTAGTCCTGAAATTCATGACTCTGTGTAGCATATTTTTAGTTGCTACAGTCACAGGGGCTTTCAACCAATTTCAACCAATTCAAAACTATGATTTCGAGGTGGGAGGGACAATCCTGTTTTTGTAGTGCATGTAAAAATTAAATAACTTGGAGCAGCGTGCCTAAAGCCATATCGTTTTTATTTTGTTTGCTCCTTTATTATTTATCTGCTAAATGTTTTTATTTGCTTGTCTCAGCTATGTTTTAGCCATACATGTTTCTTTTTATTTCAACTTTAGTGCTTTTTATGTGCTTGATAAACTTTCTATTTATTTTTGCCTACTTGTTGAATGTGGACACTTATGTGTTATCACGAAGCAATGTAATGTGTAATGATATTTATGTGTAATATGTGTTTGTACTGTTTTATATACGTCTCTGCTTGATATCTGTTTTATGTCTTGTGTTATTATATATCTATGTATGCATGCACTGTATATTTGTCGCACTTAATGTCGGCTCAAAAGCTCTGTAAAAGCTTATGTTATATTGTTATTTAACTTGCCGACTTTAAATAAAGTTTATTTGATTTGATTTGCTTGTCTACAAGTCAGAAATAATGCCCGCTAAAGTTTTAATGCATTTCTAAAAAATACCGTGTCTCTACTATCAAACACCCACAGTAGAGACACGGTATTTTTTAGAAATGCATTAAAACTTAAGCGGGCATTATTTCTGACCTGTAGACAAGCCCCTGTGGCTACAGTGTAGCAACAGTAAAAGTCCAAATAATGAATATGCTACACAGAGTCATAAATTTCAGGACTAACAAGGACACTTGTATTTTGACACACTACTACGGTTGTTTCAGAAGTGAACAGGCGGACGACGTCCAGAGTGACCACCAGTCCATAGACTAAATGTCTCTGCCCAGTCGCATAGTCGGATGATATAATAAAATTGAATCAACCTTATGTTTATGTTGTGTTACTAAATATAGACATGACATCAATGTTTGTTGTTATTTTACAGAACGGAACTTGCGCATCGTCACAAATTTGAACATTTCTATGTCATCGTTACTTTCATTTACCTTGGCCTGTTATTTCTAGAATCTACTTAAATCATTGTCATAAATATCTGACAACTTTTAGGGTATAAATAGTGGACACTGGACATCCTCCAACACAAGCACTATTTGGTAGCAAAGAGTATACAAGGAATTCCCGCGAAAATGTCACTTACTGTGAAAGCCTACCTGGAGAAGAATGGAGAAGAGAAACGAGAAATAAGGAGATTTTCTGTCCCAGCTGATGTTTCCAGTAACTTTGGTTATCTTCAGAAAAAGGTTTCGGAAATATATCCAAATTTAAGACGAGAAAATTTTAACTTATATTGGACAGGTAAGTAAAACGTTAATCCCTTTTGGGATTCGAAGCCAGAGATGTTTTTTGATATTGTCTGCCTCCGAGTCTCCGAGGCAGGCAATATCAAAAAACATCTCTGGCTTCGAATCCCCAAAGGGATTAGTAAAACGTGTATACAATGTGTCTACATTTATCTGCTAATATTACAGTGTGTTTACATCTGTTAGTTACAATGTGTTTATATGTATCTGTTATAAGATTGCAAATGGCAGATTAATTAATGACATTGTGTTTATATGTCTCTGTTATAAAATATTGCAAATTAATGACATTGTGTTTACATGTCTCTGTTAAATAAACAATTGTGTTTATGTCTCTGACTTTTCTAAATATTTAAAAATATTTCAATAAATATAATTATGCAAGGCAAAGCAAGAAATGTAATTATAGGATGGTTTCAGGTGACCCTTTTTGGTTGCTTATTTCCTCCTTTTGGACAAAACAGTAATTCACTAGTAGAGTAATACAAAGAAAAGTTACTTGTGAATAAGGTATTGAAATTGGTACTGATCAAACCACCCTTGTTTTAAACATAAAATAAGAAAAATATACCGTTTGTCTTGTTTAAAAACTTAGTTAGTTTTCTGACAGATTTAATTGACCATTACTGGGACTAATATATTTGTATATATTAGTCCCAGTCTATTACAATAATTGTGGATTACATAAGTTGTTTAATACATGTATTTCTCTAATTCTTGTTCAAAATAAATACTTCCCAAATAATATTAGATGAGATTAATAATCAACATGTTTAGTATGGAGGGGTATTTCCGCCACCAGAGAAATTCTATGCTGTAAATTTTATCTTCTCTTTTTATTGTTTTCACTTTCCTTATCCATAATTCTGCATTTTCTATATTTTATATTATAGATTCTAGGATATTAATTTATCATATTTTATATTCTTTCTTTAAATGTTCCTATTTCATCCCGACTTCTGCAGTTTTTATATTTTATATTATTGTTTCTAAAACTCAATTTGTTATATTTTATGTTCTTTCTTTCTATGCTTTGTTCGTTAAGTTCTAAATTCTTCTTTCGCGACATTATATCTACCTTGTTTATTTTGAAAAATTTCATGTTTTATAATTTGAAAGAGAAATGTTCGATGTAAGTATTCATTGTGCATCATTCTTTAACTTTTATATTTTATCTTTTAACTTTTGTCTTTGTTTTTTTGTTTTTATGTGCTAGAAATAAACGTGGCGGAAAAAACGCGTATGATTGAATTATGACAACAGATGTCGCTAGTGTTTCTGTGACAGCTTTTCATCCACCAGCAGATTCGTCCACGAACGGGACGTTTTAGGGACATCATATATATTATTATGTATTTCAAAGACAATTTTTGGTATGATGCAAACAAAATGACATTTTTAAGACGGTGAAATAAAATAAATGAGGTTGAAGCGGGGGAAACTTAAAAGGGATTGTTCATGATTGGAAGCGATAATACTTTACTGAAAATACCGCTTAGCCCAAAATACGGGCGTGACGTGGGAAACACTGAAAAAAAAACATCTTGGATGGGGAAACAGGGTTTTTAAGAGTCTTTGTTAAATCTCCCCTCGTGAAACGGGAAAGTTGAGAAACTAATGATGAATTTCGGGAAAGGGCCCCATACAGCATAAGTTTTTAAGCCGTGATGGAAAAAACTCTAATTTAGTAAAGGGGAAAGGCAAGACCCGCTTGATTTTCGGGACTACTGGATTTCTCATTTGTAACTTCGGAAAATCGGATAACCCCTATTTTAAGGTCACAAATTCAAAATGGAAATGCCCATTTGGATACCTAAATACAGGCATTTTAAACCACGGAAAATCACGATTTTCAGTCCAAAATAAAACAGGATTGGCAAAAATTGGTTTCTTGGATAGGTAAAAAAACAAAGTTTATGACACTTGATCATTTGTACGTGAATCAGAAATGAGCAAGCAATATGGGCAGTTAATTTACACATCGTATTCTTTTAAATCTTACATTTTGAAAGTTCAGTACACATGCATTAGATTTTCGAACACAGCTCTAGGGAAACTGGGCATTCTATGATTTCCACGCTAGTTTATAGAAGTTTACAATGGCAAGGGTCATATTACAGCCTTCAGTGGTCAATTAGTAGATTTTGGAAAAATTTTATCAAAATTTGCTATATTTGTTTCCCTGTTAATTTATTTGTAATGAGGTGGAAAATGTGCCTTAATTCGCGTCTTTAATCACAAAATTCCACCAATTTATTGACATGAACAGTTCTCCGAGAGCCCAGATCTGAAGCCCGGAGCCCAGTGAGTGGAGCCCGGAGCCCAGTGAGTGGAGCCCGGAGCTCTAATGTTGGAAACCGGAGCCCTTGTGTTGGAGCCCGGAACCATAGTATTGGAGTCCTGATCCCTTGTGCTGGAGACCGGAGCCCTATTGTTGGATCCCGGAGCCCTTGTGTTGGAAACCGGGCGCAACGTTAAAAAAATGCAAATCCGGGACCCAGAACCCAATTTTATTCCCCATCAATGTAATTAGTTATCAGAACTTTCCGGTTTTTGTCAAAATGTAAGCACAAAATGTGTCTATTCAGAATTAAAATTATTTCCTTGGAGGAAATTAGCTTTTGCACAGAAATCTCTGTTCTATAAATGGCTTAAAAAAAATTTGGGAAAACTACGCTATTTCTTTTTTGTCAAGAGCAAATTACTCTCAAAACTCGCCATATTCACACAAAATTATAAAGAGTCTCGCTGCGGTTAAACCGGGATGCGGGACAGCTTTTTAGTGAGCGGGAAAGGGATCATCGAAAATAAAAATGCACGGGGAAACGGGAAATGATGTCGGAACCGGGGAAAGGTTGCTTTTAAAGAGTGTAAAATATTTCCCGTCCCATTAATGCACCTGGTGACTATAAAATTCCCGTGTATTGACATTATTGAACGAAAATTTCAGGCTACCGGAATTTTAAACAGTTTTAAATAAAGATTGGTTGGCGAGACCAGTATGATTTTAGAGACGTCGGGATTTTCCATTTTTCAAATTCGGGAAATTAGATAACTCCAATTTGCAGATCACGAATTGAGAATGAAAATACCTAGCCCTGCTAGGCCAGGGGGTGGTTTGGGGGGTCGTGTCGTGTCGCCGATTTGTACCATACTATGCAATGTTGTATAACTAGATTCACACCACAAAAAGAACCCTATTTAGAGATTAAGTTGGTGCAATTTAACATGTAACCAGTGGGAAACTTCATACAGCCATGCCGAGCTTTCCCAAGCAAAGGGATCGCTTTTCCAATTATTCAGCGATTTCAACTAAATTGAAACTGCGTTATCAAGCTGATATACATTTGTCATAAACTTTCGAGGTGTCGTTTCTGTGGCAATTGTCATTCACACCAGCAGCTAAGAAGTCTACAGCAGAGCTAGTCAATAAGGACGCTAAATCTCCTCAAAAGACAAAAAACTACCACACAAAAGAAAGTCAAGAAACCAAAGAAGAAGTGAAGTCAAAAGTTTATCTCTTACATATGCAGACAAAAATCCTTCTAAGGGCTTCTAAACTTCTCAAAAAAGAATATTTATAGTTATTATATCAGCAATTTTTAAAGTCAAAAACAGCTTTTCCCTCTGTATATAGTGTATTTTCTCTTTCTTACTAATTCCCTTTTCCCATTTTTTATATTGATTTCATTTACTTATTTATGTATTTATTCATTATTTTTTTTGTTTTTCAATTGGTCCTTCTCGATATTAATACTTCATTCTTTGTTGCCTACGGGCTCCAACACTTGGGCTCCGAGCCCAAGCACTAGAACTCTGGGCTCCAACACTAGGGTTCCGGGCTCCAACAAAAGGGCACTGGGCTCCAACACTATGTTTCAGGGCTCCAACAAAAGGGCACCGGGCTCCAACACTATGTTTCAGAGCTCCAAACCAGGGCTCCGGGCTCCAATACTACGGCTCCTGGTCCCACTCACTTTAACAAAGATTTTAAAAAAAACCTGTTTGCCGATTCAGGGTGATTTTTTCCAGTGTTTCCCGTGTCACAACCGTTGTTGGAGTTAAGCAGTATTCAGTGAAGTCTATTACCGCTTCCAATCATGAACCCTTCAAGTTTTCCCCGGCTTCATTCTCACTTAAATGGAAAGGCTTTTTTATTTCATCCACTTAGATGGAAAGGCTTTTTTATCTCACCGTCTTAAAAATTGCATTTTGCTGCATCATATTAAAAATTGTCTTTGAAATACGCAATAAAATATATGATGACCCTATAACGTCCCGGTCGTGGACGAATCTGCTGGTGGATGAACAGCTGTCACAGCAACACTAGTGCCATCTGTTGTCATAATTCAATCATACGCGTTTTTTCCGCCACGTTTATTTTAAGCACATAAAAACAAAAATACAAAGACAAAGGTTTAAAGATAAAATATAAAAGTTACAGAATGATGCACAATGAATACTTACTTTAAACATTTCTCTTTCAAATTATAAAACATGAAATTTTTCGAAATTAACACGGTAGATATAATGTAGTGAAAGAAGAATTTAGAACTTAACGAACAAAGCATAGAAATGGGAACATTTAAAGAAAGAACATAAAATATAACAAATTGAGTTTTAGAAACAATAATATAAAATATAAAAACTGCAGAAGTCGGGATGAAATAGGAACATTTAAAGAAAGAATATAAAATATGATAAATTAATATCCTAGAATCTATAATATAAAATATAGAAAATGCAGAATTATGGATAAGGAAAGTGAAAACAATAAAAAGAGAAGATAAAATTTACAGCATATAATTTCTCTGGTGGCGGAAATATCCCTCCATAGTTTAGAAATTGATCTCACTTGCTGATTGGTCAATCGATCAGTGTCAGTTTCTAGAAATAGTGCAACCGGATGTTGATGAAATTAACACCTGCATCATTGTCTAGCGAACAGGTTTTTGCATTTTTATGACTAAGATATCTCAATTTATTGATAATATGACATTTATATAAAAATATTACACTTAACACCCCTTTCAATAAAAGGCGCAATGGTACACATAGCAACGATGATGGCAACAAAATGGCGGCATATTTGAGACTTCAGACTACGGAGATCGCTTTATGTCCAATAAATTGAGTAGGAATTAGAGAAAAAATCTCTAACATTGTTTTCTGGTTTATGACGATAATTTCTCACATTCTCCATAGTTAAATTTTCACATTTAAAAGTTCTCGGATAAACCTCGAACTTTAAAATGTGAAAATTTAACTATCTCGATGTGAGAAATAAACGTAATAAACTGGAAACAATGTTAGAGATATAGTTTCTACAACGAGAACTAAGTTGATTATGAAATTTCTCACATCGAGTTAAATAAATTTTGCAAATGTTTGAAAACGAGGCTTGCCGAGTTTAAACATTTGAAAATTTATTTAACAAGATGTGAGAAATTTCATAATTAACGTGTTTAAGTTGTAGAAAATGTTTCTCTAATGACATAATGTAAAACACCGAGAATTATATTCCGAACAGATTTGGCGGGAAATTCCACCCGAGTTGTTCTCTCACTAGTGACGAGAAATATTTTTATCACATCGTCAGACGTTGGTTAAATTTGCTAGAAATTAGAGAAACTATATTTATTTACACTGTCATGTACAGTTTAATGAATATAAACATTTAGCCTGAAAAAGTAATACTTTTAAAATTCTGTGCTTTCCCACCATTTACAGTCAATAAAGAAATTAAACAATATTTGTCTGAAAACAGAAATATCCTTACATAATGTAGTACAGTATATTAATGACAGATTTAGTTGGAAAATAATACATGTTTTGTTTGTTGTTTGGGACGTGGCAGTGATTTTTATGAAAATTTATTGATATGTATATATTATTTCAGACCCAGAAGGGGACCAAATAGCATTTTCCACTGATGAAGAACTTGTGGAGGCTCTTGGTTTTGTTGAAGATGGGATCTTGAGATTAATTATCAAAGGTTGGTTCAACAGATTCAATACTAAAACATTTTGAAGGATCTAATATATTATATAGAGATGTTAGTGTGATAAAGTATAATAGCGAACACAGAACAGTAAAATCTATGAAAAGTATCAAGATTTGAGAAAGAAATATTGTTATTGATTCAGTTTGTTTCTAATAAATAATTTATAACTAAACTTGGTAACATGTGTGTTAAAGAGAAAATCCAACTCAAATAACATATTCTTTTGATGGAAATATGCACTTGACTATTTTTTTAGGATTAGGATGGTATAATTGTAAACTCTCTGAAATATGACTCTTATCTCATAATTATAGTTTATTCATACTCATATATCAGAGTCATTTGATGTGTCAATGTTCCTTCTCTTATTGTATTCCTTTCTTATCCCTAAGATTATTCATGATATCAAAAAGAGTAATGATTATAACAGCCATCTGGAAGAAAAAGTGGTGGAAACCTTCTTTTTATTCAAAAAATTTAAAAGTTCATGGTTAATTTAGGCAAAATTTGACAAAGAAATGGCAAAACATAGAAACTGATTTTTTTTGAAATTCTGGATCTACCAGTGACAATTTTTTGATTAACCATGTTCCAGGGATCCAAATATTCTGCACTCTAGATCTTAACTCAGTCGTTAAAATGTGTTACTATTAAACCATCTACGAATGTCTAATGCCCTAGTGTTTCACACTTTTTGAGTAACCCAGGCCCAAGTTTAAACAACCCAAACTTAGTTTTATTACTCACTCAAAATCAGATCTGTTGTGCAATTTCGACCTATCAATAATATTGCTTGCAATTTTTCTATACATTTAATGTTTGTTACTTCTCATTCTGAGGGTAAAAAGATAAATCTAGCCCATCAGGCTAGTGACTTTTACATTGTACTAGCCAGTTGGCATGCACAGTTGAGATTTTCAATGTGCACAGCTGCATGGCGAATAAAATTTTTGATAAAACAACTTTTCTACTGCCAACACTTCAGTATTTATCAACAGAGTGGAGTAAAAGATCAACACCTGATAAAAAGAGGCCATCATTAGAAGGCAAACTGGAGTCGGATTTAAATACTGAAATAATGTCCAAAGACCAACTTTTTACCCAACATCAAAAAATATATGTTGTGCAGCAAAAAATAGAATTTGATAACTGAGATTTTAAAATTTTTCCAGAGGTCAAAAAAGAGAGCCAAGAGGACAAGAAAGGAGCAGGTGTTCGACACCCAGGGGTCATATGTGATGGATGTGATGGTCCTGTTTGTGGTATCAGGTATAAATGTGCAGTTTGTCCTGATTATGACCTGTGTGAAACCTGTCAGAAGAAAGGATTGCATACAGAACATGATATGATGAAAATTACAAGCCCTGCTCGGAGACCATTTGGTGGACCATTTGGCATACCACCACCACCTTACGGAGGCCCCTCTGGAACACATGGGGTATATCTGAATATTTTACTTTAATACCATATTCCTCGTATTAAGTACCGAGGGCGCTTTTTAAGTAGGACAAACCATGTTTCAAAATGGAGCCAATGTAATGAGAATCTTCCATCTTTCTCATAAATTCACAATGCAATATATGAAAAAATTGCTTAAATATCCAAATCTTCCACAAACAGAAGAAAATAAAATAAGGAGCAGCTGTTTCTACCGAAATTCCAAAGAAAAAACAGGATACCTTGATTGTTTACAACCAGAAAGTAGGATGGACTGACATGAATACACATGTGCAATTGAGAAAAAAACGAATCAATGACAGAAAACCTATGAAATAAATACAAAATTTATCGTTTCTACTTGGATTTGAGGGGGCGCTTAAGGATTTCAAATGAAATTAAGGGTAGAGGGCGCTTATGGCGGCAGGGATGCTTAATACAAGGAATACAGCACCTTATACATTTTAGAGTACAAATAAGGATCTTCATCAAAGTATTTTCATGCAATAAGAGCCTGATTGAAACAAATGCAATAATATTTCAAATCAGTGATTTGTTCAGTTGAAATGAACCTACTTGTTGGTAGCAGAGTATACATATATAAAATTCAGTCTTATATATTGCAAAACATGAAACAATGACAATGATGGAAATCAGTTTCTCTAATTTCTGCGCTGTTTTCATGTTTCCTGAACAGTGGGAGAAATCGTTT
>MJUU01056159.1:125774-139293 GCA_002080025.1 Modiolus philippinarum
ATTTACCAAAATTGGAATCACATTTTCGAATTCTAAGATTTCAGAATTTTTATTTTTTCCAAATACTTGCCAAAATATAAGATTATATGCCAAAATGTCCAAAAATATCAGTCTTTGACATTTTCAGGAAATTTACCAAAGTTGGAACCGGAATCAAAATTCTGAAAGCTTACTGCGCATCTACAGACTATATGCAACAATTCTGCAACAAAATTAAATCCATAAATCCAAAAATGTAGGATGAGTTTGCGCTGCATGCCATATGTGTCACAATCCACATTTTGTGGTCTTTGTCAAATCGACATCTTGGGGCCTCTTGTAATTAAATAATGTGTAAACAGGTACAATATAGGTAACAATTGCCTTCCATACTTTATAATGAAGTATTTTAATAAGTAAATACAATGCTGTGTCTTCATTTATTCCAACAATATATGTTTGTATATATGTTATTTGTATTCACATACCCCTGTTGGGGTCTTTTGTCTTAATAAAGAACTTGAACTTGAACTTGTTTGCATCAAGATGGATATCAAAAATCCGAAAGCTTATTGCGCATCTACAGACCATATGCAACAATTCTACAACAAAATTAAAACCCTAAATCCAAAAATGTAGGAGGAGTTCGCGTCGCATGCCACATGTGTCAAAATGGACATCTTGGGGCCTCTTGTTTGCACCAAGACCAATATCAAAAATCCGAAAGCTTATTGCGCATCTGCAGCATATATGCAACAGTTCTATAACAAAATTAAAACCCTAAATCCAAAAATGTAGGAGGAGTCCTAGTTGCAAGGATGTGTGACAGACGGATGGACGGACGGACGGACGGACGGACGAGGCCAACGACAATATCCCCGAAATTTCATTCGAAAGTGCGGGGATAAACATATCAAAGGCTTCCTTTTGTACCAAGGAACATTGTGTTAAAATTTGGTAAGGATAGATAAACTGGAACTTAAGTTATTGACCAAAAACAGAGCTGTCTACATACGACCCAAATAACAACGACGACGACAACTACAACGACGACGACAGCACCATACCATCATACGACCTCAAAATTTTTGCAGTGGTATAATGAAAATAGAGAAAATATATTATATCAACCTATTATAACTTTTCATAGCACAATTTTTATCCCCGCACTTTCGAATGAAAGTTCGGGGATATTATCATTGGCCTCGTCCGTCTGTCACACATCCTTGCGACGCGAACTCCTCCTACATTTTAGGATTTAGGGTTTTAATTTTATTATAGAACTGTCGCATATATGCTGCAGATGCGCAATAAGCTTTTGGAATTTTGATATTGGTCTTGGTGCAAACAAGAGGCCCCAAGATGTCTATTTTGACACATGTGGCATGCAATGTGATCCCCTCCTACATTTTTGGATTTAGGGTTTTAATTTTGTTGTAGAATTGTTGCATATGGTCTGTAGATTCCAATTTTGGTAAATATCCTGAAAGTCTCAAAGACTACTTATTTTTTGGAATTCTACCTAGCAACCATACTTTAAGCATTTGTTTTGATAAGGTTAATCATTTTCACCAATTGAATTTGAAAAATATTTGATTCCAATTTTGGTAAATTTCCTGAAAGTGTCAAAGACCACATATTTTTTTGGAATTCTACCTGAATTCTTATCCATTTTTTCTCAAAGTTTGGGGCAGGTGGGCAAATTTAATATTTTGTACCAGACTTATTAAAAAATGCTGTCATTTTAAAATATTTTTACCCAATTGGACCAGAAAATCAAAATAAAATTTTTTGACGTGGGGAGGGGGGGGAATTGGGATGGGCAGGGATGAGAATCTAGGACATTTTTATCATGGCCAAATAAAACTTTTCTCCTTGTTAGTGTTACCTGTTGAATGATTGACAGAAAATGGATATGGACATTGAGTGTAAAGAGGAACTATGATGAAAGTGATAAAATATAAGCACGTTACCTCATTCAAACAGTGGAAGTTGTGTGGAAGTTGATAACTATGATCAATTATTTGTGAAAAAAAACTGAAATTACAACAATATCAATACCTTTTTCCTGATTTCTTGTGCCACATTTTTCAGCTATTTTGTGAGACAGAGTTTTGGCCACTGATTTAAACAAGTCCTGGAAAATACAAATGCACAAAATAATTGGGATGTTTTTGATAATTTGACATATAGTGTTGCTTTGTAAACTCAAATATTTTCCATAAGTTAAGATATGCATACTGGAACAATTTCAGTTCATAAAATTTCTAAGTAATATATTCTGCATGCTATAGTTGTCTAATGTGCAGTACATTTAAATTAAACTAGGGTGAGGCATGTCTCACTCAGGCTTTATACTTTGAACTTAAGTTATTGATCAAAAACAAAAGTGTCTACAGACAACGACACCCACGACAATGACAATCCCATACCATTATATGACCTCAATTTTTTTGTGGTCGTATAAAAATTGAGTGATCACAGAGAAGTGACACTGACATGAACAGGACTAGATAAACAAGGTAAGATAATTCCAATTGCTAATGCAACGTCCAATTTCATTGGTCAACGTCATGAACAACAAAAAAGTTATTTCTCGATAAACTTTTCTTGCCCATTAATACATTACGACGTTAAATAGTGCAGTATATGGTGACGTAAAAATCAGTGACAACATTGTTCAAAGTTCAAAGAATTGGAATTATAAGAAATAAAAGTAATTTTGGAGGAGTTTATGGATGTGTACACGCGGCCTTTCACTCACAAACTCTACATAAAGTCCTTCGGACTTTATTTAGTTTGTGAGTGAGTCTGCCGCGTTTACACATCGATAAACTCCTCAAAAATTACTTTTATTCCTATAATATCACAGTAACAAATGCTCTACTGTAATTGCTCCTGGATTTGTAGATGACATAAACCAATTACATTATTTACCTTGGAAGCTATTTTTTTGGCAGTGAAATATGGAGTTAGATATTTAACGACTAGATCAGCTGTAATCTTTAAGTCCTTTCCATTTGGAGGTGTTACTTTATTGTCTTTACTGGAATCCAGTTTTGGCTTTTTGGATGGTTGAATGTCTGCCTGCTTCATGAAAAGAGAGATAATTTCTAATCAATAATTTGGTGCTTGATCATTGTTTTGTTGGCATGAAAAATGGTTGACATGCATTTTGTATGAAGTATAGCAGTCAAAAACAAGTTTGTTCATGTTATTCACATACTTGAGGTTTTGTGTGTTTGTTATCCCTTATACATCTTTATCTTTTAGTTATTTTTGTCATTTAATTTATATAAGAAGGGTTGTGTGTTTGTATTGTGCTACTTGATGTTTATATTATAGCAGTCAGCCTGCATGTTTTTGTGCTACTTGTGTGTAACCATAACTCCAGATCTAGGCCATTCACATTCTAGTGGTTTGTTTTTCCTTTTGTAATCCCTTTGTCATCATGAAACTGATGTGCTATGTTATTCAATTATTCCTGAGATTATGATAAGAAATTTAGATTTTTCTATCCTGTGTCGACATAATGTATTAAGTGTTGTTTAACATTATTGTTATTTTTGTACCTTTTTTGTCAGTGTAAATCAATGACTCTGCAATTCTATGTTGTACTCATTTTGTAGCATCTGCTCTTTGAATTATTTTTAGATGACCCTAAGACATGACTTGATGTCCTTTACAGTTCACTTTTTTAGATTTATTTTTGCTGTGGTGTTCATGAGGCACATTTCTCAGTTATCTCTCTGTACCAATTTAGTTATAAATGGTCAAAGTAAAGATAATTCTAAATTTTAATTAGTATATCAAAAGCTTCTTTTAATATTGAAATTAAAAAAGAATCTTAATTTTGACCATAAATATCTAACTTGGTACAAGGACATTACCAAAAAATGTTTCTAATTATCGTTGAAATTTTAGAAATTTTGTTTTTTGTGTGCCAGTTTTTGATATCCATGTGTCCAAATGACTCTTAGTGTCCTTTGTTTATCACATTCTTGAGGTTCTGTCTTTTTCAAACTGACTCCCATGTTTTTGTGTTGTTAAAGTTTATATTTTTGCCTCATCATGATTTTGATGTTTTCCACAAGAATTGTGGCAGAGCAGTATCTTCCAAATCATTTCAATGCAAAATGATTTGTTTCCTCATCTGAAATATATTCAGGGCAAAGTAAAAACGTCCCTGATACATACATTGACATAGCCATTATATCTATAATTTCACTTACTTTTTCATAACCTTGTCTTTTTACTCCCTTATCACCATCAACTATCCCTACAGGACTTCCATCCGATTCATCACTAAAGTCATTCATTAAAGCCTTCAATTGTTTTAATCTGGTAGAACTAGATGTTTTCACTATGTTTTTGCAATGTGGTTTTGATATTTTATCTATTTTTATCTTTTTGGCCTCAATTTTCACTGGGATGTTTTCTTCTGTTTTCAAACATCTATTAAAGCTTTCAGAACAATCTATACCGTCTATATTGTCATTACTACTTTCAATATTGTTATTTCCAGCAGTCAATTCACCTCCTTTTTCGGTGAAATTTGGATTGCCATTTTCCAAAGTCAATTCACTTTCCTCTTTAGAAAATTCTGAGTTGTCATTTTCAAAAGTTAATTCACTTTCCTCTTTAGAAAATTCTGAATTGTCATTTTCAATAGTTAATTCACTTTCGTCTTTTGTAAATTCACATTTAACGATGTCCTCATTAAAACGAACACGTTCACGCTTTGTCTTCTTTGGTTCAGAGAAGTTATGACTAGTGTCGGATGTATGTTTGGGTTTATACTTCTCTAAAATAGATGCCACTTTATCTTCTAAAGAATCAGAAGGCTTTAAACTATATTTCTGCTCACTAGAATTGACTTGTAAAGTTATATCTGAGTCATGGAAGTGTTTAGGGTCAGTATCATCCAAGTCTTCAAAACTCTTTGCACAAGAATCTTTATGACTAGAATGAGACGGTTTCACATTTTCTGTTTGTTCATCTTTAACATTTTTTTCATTCGTTAAAATATCACTTGCTTTCATGAAATCACAACTAAATCCAGAACCAGAAGCTTTATTACTGTCTTCTGTAATTATGTTGTCATGGTTACCTGGTGATACATTATCTGTAGACCACTTTGGAATGAGTGACTGATGGAGATCTTTATTACCAGTCATTTTCTTAACTTCATTACATTTAGACATTATTGAAGCTTTATATAAATTTGCTACTTTACTGGACTTAAAAATATCATATTCAACATCAATGGCACAACATTTAGGTTCATAATCCGCAGCAGCCATCTTACTTGGAATTTCTTTATAATATGTAGTATAATTTGAATATAGTGCTTTATTAACCATACCTAAACAGTGTTCTCTGATCTGTAAAAACAAATTTTGTGATAAATAATCAAGTACGGAGTAAAAATATATTAGTTAAAGTCATATACATATACATTTACAAGTGTTCATTTGTTATAGTGGAATTTCTAAAACAGTTTTTTAACAATACCGGACTTCTGAGTCGTGTTCAAACCGGATTCAAGGTCTGATACTATAAGTAAAAAATCAATACATCAAAGCATTGAGAGGGAATCACTAATTTATGAACACTGTTGAGCTAAGGGTGGTTTCTGTTGCAGCACTTCAGGTTAATTTTTTTTTCCGTCAAATTAAATTTAGTTAAAAAATGGTCATGTAGGAACAATTATAAGTACATGTATACATATCAATTTCTTGGATATTTTGTTTTTTAAGTGTTATGTGATATCAATAGGTCAAGAATCCAGTCACTCTGTCTTACTGATATTTGAGGCCATTGTTTCGGCCTTCAATTACATGAGAGTTCCTATCTAGAAAATCCTGTATTGTAGTTTATTCTGATAGAACATACACCAGATGCATTTGATTCTGAATGCTGTACACTAGTAAACAGAAGGCTGATAAAACAATAGCATCTCCAAATCTCTGTGCAAGAACCTGGAACCCAGATACATGTATATTGTCCTAATAAGGAGTATTTGTCAACTTGTAATTTCTGTAATGATAGATCAACTGGGATTATGTAAATATGGGGTAAGATCATTAAGTTTATCAAAATAATTCAAAAATGATATTTTCTGTAATAATATTTCACAATTATCAGGGAAAAATAAAACAGTCCCCAACCCATGCTTTCAAAAATCTCTACATTGAACAATCAATTTTCACTCATCCCAACAATTTCAAACTAAAATTGTCAAAAAGCTATATAAAGCATGAATTATTTTTTTCCATTTGTTGTGACAAAGACATATAGATACAGCAATTAGCAACTAGTTAAAGTTGTTAACATCATCCGTGTATGCTCCCTCCCATGATGCAACAGAACATTAGGAACTCTGTGTAAGTTTTGTTAAATTCCTCCATACAGGAACAGTGCTCAGATGATTATGTTATTGTTTATACAGGTGCATCATCATTCAATAATCTATTACTGTAAACCAACTTACATTCCCGAGCGATTTATTCTAGGGATCTTCGCAGGTGCGAAACTATCGTGAAAATAAATTGTTGCGAATTATTCAAACTCTTATACAAAAGAATCAGGAGAAATTGAAAATAGCGAGAATTAGTTGCCGCTAAGTTGCCAAGCGGGACAAAATGCGAAATAAAGTATCCACGAAAATAAGTTGATTTACAGTATTTGTTGATACCTGATACCGTATATAAGGTTATTTTCACGTCAGCTTTCTTCACGATTTTGGTGTAAGCAAGGCAGTGATATATTCGCTGTGTTTATAGTTCGTGTTTTACCTTTTATGTAATGCATTTGAATGTTCAGTGAATTTCATGTGGAGGTTTATTTTCGCGCTAGATTATTAATTACGAACATAGCAAAATATAACACTTGAGAAAATATCCCGATATACGTTTTGGTATATCACTAATATTGAAAACAATTTCTAGATAAATAGAACTTTCTGTTGAAATTTCTGCTCAGTTTTAATTAAAATTGTGGGAGGTGGTTATGCAGATTACAAAACTCATCCAGTCACAAGATATCTTGCACATCCATGTTATTACAGTTTTTTTAAAGTATTCACTAGGCGTTTCCTTTCTCTGTATCTATATGTCTCTGGTTTTGACTTAAAAGTCAAGTTCTAGGAGGAATAAAGCTGAATAAAATGATTTTGTTTTCAAAACTATCATTTAAACATACTTACATAATATTTTGTTTCTGATAAATTTGTATCAATGTTTAGTTCAATTTAACCTTAAAGCTACAAAAATAAGTAGCTTTGAATGTGTTACCCATAGGGTTTATTATTAAACTATATTCCTTGATTTTGGCGAATATACATTTGGATTCAACAATACCAGGTGATATTGGCAGTGGGTGTACTCTACATGAATGTGAAATTTTATGATAAGAGTTGATTTCCTATAAATCAATACATAGGAACTCTATGTAAGCACAAAAAAAACATTTTTTAACACAGATCCAATGAATTAGACATTTGTTCCTAATGTATTACAAAACTTACATAGAGTTCCTAATGTAATGTCTATGGCTCAAATACTCCTATAAAGCACTGTCACAAAAACTGCTGAGTCAGGCCAATGTTCAGCTGTTGTTGCTTTCATCAATTCAGAAATTCTATGGCCGTCACCACGACATCATAGATAGATATGAGATGTCGGTGTCAAAAATAAGAACTGACATTTTCAGCTGGATTCAAATCCTCCAGGATTTGATATTAACGATTCTGACTTTACCATGGATTGACCCACTGACAATGTGACGAGTGCTGTTTACAGAAAAGGACATGCTTACCCTTCCGGAGCACCTGATGTCACCCTTTTTTGAGAGTTCACACTATTAGTGCTTTAGTTTTTATTGTTGTATTTGTAGTGTTTGTATTTTGTAGTTGTGAAGCATCTTTGGTCTTCCGTCTTCTGGTGTTCTTACTTTTGCCTTGTCTCTGGACTTTGATTTATGTAATCTTGTTCTTTGTTCCTTCGGTATTCTACTGCAGTTGTTTTTTTTTCCTTCTTCAACTAGTGTAGAACTTGGATGGCTAGAACTTCAATAACCTGAAAACCATGGATGTCTTGAATCCTTTTGTTCTAGTGTCAACATAGTTAGACCTAGATGACTCAAACACACCTATTATTTGAACTGTATTCATCAGTCATTTGGGTGTTCAAGTCATCCAAGTTTGACTGTATTTATGCTTTCTGGTGACATCTGTCTAGTTCATTAGATCAGTGTTAAAAAATCATAAACATTTGTACCACTTTTTTGCCTTTTTTTCTTCGGATTGATTATTTTTATCTGTTTTAATGCACAGATTAGTACCTTGACTGTAAGTTTTGGGATCTTTTGACTTGCAGCATCTCGTAAAACACAGTCTTCACTTGGCATTTCAAACTCATCCTGTGCAGTTTCTGTACTGTCATCCTACAACATAGTCTATCCTAATTAATTGCTATTTCTAAAACATTAGATAATTAATGGTAATTACATAAACTCAGTTCATAATATATCAAATTTATTTCAAAGGAAGACTCTCATTTCCATGATTTAAAGATTTACTGGGGGTACCTGTTTTTTTATTGTTGTAAAATTTCCTCATTAATTACGTTTAATTATTACAAAAGATGGATAAATATACCATAAATCCTTCAACAACTGATGCTGAAAAATTCTTCTATACATCCTGCCTTTGTTTACTTATTTAACAAGATAGAAATTGTGGTCAAGGTTAAATAACAAGTGTAAGAATGACACCCAAACATACAATTTTAAGCTTCAATATATCAATTATGTAAGAGCTATTTTCTTTGACTATGTAGAAGAAAAGTTTGGTTAGTTTTCTAGCTCAGGCATTGGAATTAGGATTGACTGTTTGCATACAATAGATAGGCAGAGACTTGAACTTTCTAAAAACAGCAAGAAAAGTGGGGGTCACCAAACCTATTATCTAATTATCTCAAGAAAGTGATTTCTTCGCAAAATATTTTTTGAAATGACCTCCCCAGTTTCATTTCAAGGAATTTAACATTACAAACACCATCCTGAATTTTACATCAAAAATGAATGTTACATTATTAGAAATGGGCCAATTACTTAAGTTGTAATACATTTTGAGAAACCAGACATGCTCACTAGACCATGGAATAGAGATCACAGGCATAATTCATATGGAACATTGACATGCAACTACCACTAACAGATACTGAGAAATTTAACATGCTTACTAGACTATGAAATTGAGATGAAAGAAAAAAAGTCATAGGCTAGACTGATATGTACTATGCAAGACCAACCTACATACTAAATATTATTGAGAAATGGACTTCAACAGTGAAACATAATGTGGCCACTAGACCATGAACTTGAGGTCAAGGATAAAAATCATATGCCAGACTGACATGCACTACCCTAGAACTACCTACACACTAAATTTTATTGACATACCATTTATAGTTATTGAGAATTGGACTTAAGCAGAGAAATTTAACATGGCCACTAGACCGTGAAATTGAGGTCAAGGACAAAAGTCATATGCCAGACTGACAAGTACTACCCAAGCCAAACCTACATACTATATATTATCAACCTACCACTTAGAGTTATTGAAGAAATGAACTTAAGCAGAGAAACTGAAAATGGTCACTGAACCGTGCAACTGAGGACATGGTCACATGATTTTATGACCATCGTGTAGCACTTGATTAGTTTACCACTGGACGAAATATGATGTTCCTACATCAAAGGGATTTAAAAATATCTAGTATTTACTAAAAGTTAATGCTGTCAACACACTCTGTTGCCGTCACTACACGCTGTTGTCATACTTTGTATGCCTATGTCTCACTTTCCGCTACTTTCGTAACAAGCAAGACAAAAACCTGGCAGAGCAAAATGGTAAATTCAAATACATCATAATGAGGATTAAAATTCATGCAATTTCTTTCAGATCACATATGGAATTAGAAAATCCTTCTTATGAAAAAATTAAGGAGATTTATTAAAATATGACAAAAGATATTTTATATCATTCATACAGTATTCAAACAATAATTCTGACAAATTTTGACCATCTATTTAGCAGGCAATTTCTTCATAAGTGGCCAGTTGATTTATAAGTCTAGGTATTTATATTCATTTCAGCATATTAGAATACATAAAACATAATGTCACAAAGGACAAAATATCAGATAGTTGTCTTTTTAAGTGATTTATCTGGAGTCATGAAGAGAGAGCACATTTGTGAAGTAGGCAAGACAAACTGAAACTAAGATATAACCTATTACAGGTATAAGCATTGTTTGGAAACAGAAGTAAATACCAGAGTAAACAACAATACTGTTAAAGTAGTAATTTTTGTGGTGTACTAATTTTCACTGTTTTCGCTGTTGACAAAAAAAAAAAACTAGAGCTGTCGCCGAATGGCAACACATTATGCCCCCGCTCATTGAACCCTGAATATTGCAAGTGCAAATTTAAGCATGTGTTGACACAGTACAAGTATGGACACAATGATATGTGATATGCCTCCCCTTTTTCCAAAATATATAAAAGGAATGTTCTCAGCCCAAAAATCAATTCTATGGTTGCTAGGCAATCTTCCTGTAAAGTTTCATCCATTTTGAGGCACTTTGAATTTTCCCGCCTTTTTCCAGTTTCCATAGCAACGGCAGCCATTTTGAAAATTCTGAGACCCAAAATCGTTTCTACGGGTGCTAGACATCCTTCTTGTAAAGTTTCATCAAATTTGAAGCACTTTTAATTTTCCCGCTTTTTTTCAGTTTCCATGGCAACCACGGTCATTTTGAATATTCCAAAAGATATGTGTGTGCACATCTGCTTATTTTAAGTTAGATTCCTTTGAAGTAGTTGAAATTTGTTTGCAAACTTTCTAAAAAACATGAATAGTGATGTTTTTCATTTGAACAGACGGATGGACCAACGAACGAACGGACGGGCGAACGGACGGGTAAAACAATATGCCCCCGACTTTTCGTCGCGGGGGCATAAAAAACCCACGAAAATAAGTACCTGTGAATATCTCAGAACCAATCAGATGATACTGATATTTTCCCAAAAACTGAAAATTAAACACGTCACAATTGAAGAAACCTTGAAAATTAGCGACAGTATTTATATGCATATAGATTGTTGCAATTATATTGCGATATCATGTACAGACAGCTGATACATGGTGCCCTGTAGATGGGCAAAGAGATTAATAAATAAGTGACAGACAATACCACCCTGTCCCTATTTTTTTTACACAGGGTAATGATAAAACAAACAAAATATCTCTATTCATGTGATGTGCATATTCTTTTTATCCCCCCGCTTAGCGAAAGTGGAGGGATTATGTAATGCAGTCCTTCCGTATGTACGTACCTACGTGCGTTTGTAATGCTCCCCGATAGCTCTGGAACTATTAGAGATACAAATTTGAAACTCGGCACCACACTAGAGTATGATCAGAAGTAGCCCACTGTGGATTCTGAATTTAGGTTAAACGCCCTAGGGGCAAATTATTTTCGCGATATCCAATAATTGAAGAAATTTCCAAGGCCATTTGGGCTAGAAAGTTGAAACTCTGGAATCGACTCGCATATTATGTAACAACTTCACAGAGGGTATTGGAACTTTGGTATGACCCCTCAGGGCATGGCCTCTAGGGGGTCCAACTAGAGGCTCACCTGAGCCTGTATCGCTCACCTGGTTAACATGTGCCCATTTTAGAATGTGTGTATATTAAGTGTATGTTTAAAGGAAATCTTCATTCCAAACAGTAGTCATGGAACAATCCAAATTAAAACAGTGTTTGAAGGACCTTCTATACATCATTCATACAAAGTTTGGTTAGAATTGGCTTCTAAAGCAGTTTCAAAAAAGACGGTTAAAATGCAATTTCCCATAGACTTCAATGCAAAACTATGTGCCACCAATGCCGCAATGTTATTGCCACCACTGCCACCCCATCATTACGAAATGAGGAATTTTTGTAGAGAACCTTTGAGTCATCATTCCTATAAAGTTTGAAAACATTTGGCCTTGTAGTATCTGAGAAGATATTTGAAAATCGGCCAATTAGAAAAAAGAATTGCTTCTGGCAGCCATGTTATTTGACCAATCAGCAAGAAATGAGGAAACTTTGTAAAGGACCTTCCATACATCATCCATGCAAAGTTTGGTTGGAATTGGTTCAGTGGTTTCAGATGAGAAGATTAATATGTGAAATGTTAACGATGGACAACGGACACCAAGTGATGGCAATAGCTCACATGGCTTTCAGCCAGGTGAGCTAAAAAGTGAAATGAAAATTTTGTGTAAGCATATTACATTAAATACAAAATGTGTCTCTCCCCCAAAATGTGGTAACAAATGGCCTTGTACAGGATTTTCAGAATTCTGTTATTAAATTTTTGTCAAATTATCTGTTTTTTAGTAATGGTGGAAGTCATGTTTGGTATTGGTTGGGGTGATGAACCATAATTCTTAAAGGGAATCACAAATGTATTGTTTGTACAAAGTTTGGTAGCAATTGGCCCAACACAGGATTTTTCTGAATTTTTTGTCAAATTTTCTGTTTTCAGTATTGGTGGCAACCATGTTTGGTGGCAGTTGGGGTCACAAACCATAAGTCTTAAAGGGAATCATAAATATATCATGTACCCAAAATTTTGTAGCAAATGGTACTTTACATGATTTTTACAATTTTTTTTATTGAATTTTTCGTCAAATTTTCTATTTTTAGTAATCATGGAAGCCATGTTTGATATTGGTTGCGGTCAACAACAATTCTTAAAGGGAATCACAAATATATTCTTTTCCTAAAGTTTGAAAGGAACTGCTCCTTTACAGGATTTTTCAGAAAGTTTTTATTGAATTTTTTGTCGAATTTTCTATTGTTAGTAATGGTGGTGACCATGTTTGATGGCCGTTGGGGTCATCAACCATACTTCTTTAAGGAAATCATAAATACATCATTTACCCAAAGTTTCGTAGTAAATGGCCTTATAGAGAATCTTTCAAAATTTTTTTTATCGAATTTTTTCTGAATTTTTTTTATTTTTAGTAACAGTGGCAGCCATGTTTGATATTGGTTGGGGTCATCAACCATAATTCTTAAAGGGAATCACAAATGTATCCTTTACCCAAATTTTAGTAGCAGTTGGCCTTTTACCAGATTTTTTCTTGAATTTTTTGTAAAATTTTCTACTTTTATGTAACTGTGGCAGTTATGTTTGATATTGGTTGGTATCATCAACCATAATTGTTGAAGGGGATCATTAATGCATCATTTCCCAAAAGTTTGGAAGTAATTGGTGCTTTACAGGATTTTTCAGATATTTCAATTGTATTTTTTGTTGATTTTACCCATGTTCTATTTTTAGTAACGGCGAGCATGCTGGTTTGTCGGCAGATGTAACTTCGAAAGTAGACATCCTAAGGATGATTGTTGCTAAGTTTGTTTCCAACAGGCCTAGTAGTTTCAGAGAAGATTTTTGAAAAAGTTTACGAACAATGG
>MJUU01056160.1:13498-36795 GCA_002080025.1 Modiolus philippinarum
CCACATCTTTTGGTCTTTGTTTAAATTGACATCATGGGGCCTCTTGTTTGCACCAAGACCAATATAAAAAATCCGAAAGCTTATTGCGCATCTACAGACTATATGCAACAATTCTATAACAAAATTAAATCCCTAAATCCATAAATGTAGGAGGAGTTTGTGTCACATGCCACATGTGTAAAAATTGACATCATGGGGCCTCTTGTTTGCACCAAGACCAATATCGAAAATCCGAAAGCTTATTGCGCATCTGCACACTATATGCAACAATTCTACAACAAAATTAAATCCCTAAATCCAAAAATGTAGGAGGAGTTTGAGTCACAAGAAAAGTGTGACGGACGGACGGACGGACGGACGGACAGACGGACGGACGGACGGACGGACAGACGGAGGGTATTACATTATCCCCGAACTTTCTTCGAAAGTGCGGGGATAAAAATAATGCAACGTCACTTGGCATTTTGCCGTCAAAATGGCAAAAACGTCTTTTGTGATTGGGATAAAATGAAAATGTGGTTTTTGGTTGCTCATAAATTTATCACTTTTTACACCTTTTTTAAGGTAGTAGACTTAGGTTAAGGGAAGATAACTCTTTAAATCAGCAAGGTGTTTGAAACAGGCTTTTTCGTCAACTGTTTCTAGGCATTGATGTGAAAAGGAATTAGAATCATATGTGTTACTTGGAAGCTTGCAACATATTTATGAAAATGATTAAAACAAACATACAGGTGATTTTTAAGAGTTGTGTCCCTTACCCTAGGTCTGCTACCTTAAGCACGTCATGAAAATATAAACTCGATCTTCCACCGAACGTTGTGAAAAACTTCACTTACAGTTTCCATACATCTTTCGTGTTATGGTCTTTCAAATGTTTTGATTTGATTTGAACTTAAGAGACAAAATTTGTCGAAATGGTCATCTGCAGAATGTATATTTAAATTCAATATAATTGGCTACAATGTCAAGTCACATTTCACAATGACAATCAGTAACAAGTTTGTTAGAGTATATGTGACTTTGATCTCAAATTTTAAATATAAAACATACTCTTGGTCAAAATATGGAATATTTTTTGTTGAGATTGAAGGGTAGTTTGTTTTCAAAAATTCAAATAATCTCTTAAAAAATCGCTAAAATTATCACTTAAAGCATTCTTGTACACGATGGGCATCGAAAACTGCATTTTTGGAAATATTTGTACACCCAATATTTGATTTAAAAAATATCCCAATTTCACCAGAAATGGGTTTCAGAACGGGTTGAAGGAGTGGTCTGACAGATTCGTAGAATAGAGACTTTCGTACTTCACAGTTAGAAAACAATGTCTGAAGCAAAATTTTACGCTTTCATCCACACACTTTTGTGCATAATGCTTCCAAACTTCAAATGATGGCTCATAAAATACGAATATTCCATATTTATGACAAAGTGTGTATGCTATAATTTAAGTTAATGAAATTTAATATGCAGCACAAACATTCAAGTACATGTATCTTGCAAAAGAAAAAAATATTATTGGTATGGAAGAAAAGCAACATTTGATTTGGTATTTAGCTGACGGAAATCCCACTCCAAACCAACGAGTTGAGGAATATAATAAACTGAGCAAGACTTACCAAGAGGTATATATTTTGGTATAGGGGTAAAATGATTCCTAAACAAGAAAAACACCATCGACTGAAAAATGTGAGGTCTACATCAAGTGAGAAATCTTTTTTTTACAACTAGCAGATCAATACCGGTAATGGTACAAACGAAAAGGGGGGAAATGTAAAAAAGTATCATGATGATTATTAACAAAGCCCTTGCTTCGGAAATATTGAGTTTGATAGTTCGACAGTGTTTTACCAGCAAACTAGGCTCCTTAGGCCAGCGGCGATCACTCCTTGACCCATATCTTGTTTAAAACTTTTCTTTTTCAAGCTAGTGGTCCTAGAGTTAGTAGTCAACCTGTATTGGGTTTTATTCGTACATGTATGTTTATTATAATATCGGGAAACGGGATAAAGAAAGAAGGGGTAGGCTGGCTTAAGCGGATGCCGAGACCAAGTCCGACTATCCCGAGTTCCTACAGATTTTACATGTATATGGAAACTTGTTATATGTGAATTTACGAACATTTTGTTCAAAACTAAGAAGAATTTCACTCTTGCATAGTTCTATTCTAAGATGATTTTGGCTTTTCTATTTAGTTTCTGTTGGTAATTTATTCTCTATCAGTTTTTATACATATTTGGCCTGCCGATTTCCAAATATATTGATGTGTTCTACATTGAAGGGACATAAGTTTTCGGAATGGCCATATGCAAAAAAACTGAATTCACAGTTACTTACTAGGTAATACATTACTTATCACAACTGGGTCAAAGCCTGTGCTGATGCACAATTAATCACTGAAGGCATTCGTCAACCCAGTATCAGTACTTCGGTGCTAGCCCAAAAACCGATTTTATTTGGAACCTTTAATATTTAAATTTAAGAATATTTTGCTTAATACGTAGGAGTATCGCCCTCTTGCATAGCTCTGTCCTCAACTAATTTTGGCTTTCCTATTTATATACTGTTGATAATGTTCTCTGTTAGACTTTGCAAATCTTTCAGTAAATGGATTTCAAAATGTTTTGATTTGATCTGCACTGAAATGACACCAGCCGTCGAAATGGCCATACGCCGAAGCTTATTCACAGTAACTTCGATGCATTATTATTTTTCAACTCCTGGCTGGTGCCTTAAATGTTTGACTGTTATTCACCGAGGGTTTATTAATCATGTACCCAATCTTTCGGATCTGGCCCTAAAACCGATTTTATATGGAAGCTTGTAATATCTAAGTTTAAGAAAATTTTGTTAAAAACTAGGAAGTATCTTCCTCTTGCATAGCTTTGTCCTTATCTGATTTCTGCTTTCCATTAGATTATGTTGGTGATTTTGTCTCTATCCGCTGACACAAGTTTCGGTTGATGGACTTCCAAGTGTTTTGATTTGATGAACTGAAGAGAAATAAGTTGCTGAAATGATATGCAATATTCAATGTTAAAATATGTTCTGAGTTGACCACCATTTTTTTGTTCGGATCAAAATGAAGTAATGAATTATTGTAAACGCCCTATCATGATTAACATTACTGTAATGCATGGTTGGGTCTACTTCAGGGGTTTAAGAGGAGATGATCAAAGTATGGTTTTTCTAAAGGTCCACTGCTAAAATATGTTCCATGATGGCGGCCATGTTTTTGTCGAATCGGAACAAAATAAGCAAGCCTTGTTAGGGACCACTCGCCAGTATTGTGGAGGATCTACAAATTTCCTTTAAAGTTTTGTTGAGTATGATTCAAAAGATCAAAATGTGATTTTCCCACAGGGCTAATAATAAGCCATGTTCCCGGCCTGCAGCTTTGTTTTTTAATCAAATCGGAAGGAATTAAAACTATGTAAAGGACATTCTCTACACCATTGTAGTCTAGTTTATTTATGTAATCCTAGACAAAGTCGGTGGACTTGTTATTCTACGTTTCTTCTGATGTTTTCTTCTTCCAATAACTCTTGTATGAGCAATTATTTTGAAATGACTGAATGAAACGATTTCATTGGACCACTATCTGAATTTGTATGCTATATGCTTGAATTTTTTAAGATGCCCGCCCTTTCCAAGATGGTCATTATTTTACATAAAAATTTGATGATTCAATATCTCAGGAACTGCTTTGTAGAACTTGTCCATATTTGTATAAATGATCAGTAAAATAAAAGGATCAGGAATTTATGCAAAAGCAAAATTCAAAATGACTGCCATTTTCAATATTGCCGCCAAAATATGTATAAATTTCAAGTTTGTCCGACTTCGATGAAAATTGAATTTTCGGTAGATTTTGACGCTTCGAATGAGATAGAATCTTCGAATTACATATATCTAGTTGTCTGGGATGACATCGGATATTGCTAGTTTTTTAAAATCTAGTTTTATTTGCTATGCTTTTTTAGATTAAAATGATGTTTGTTCCATGGGTTCAAATGTTAAAATTTATATTCCGTTTTAGCAGCCATATTTTGTTTCGTCGGATCGGAACAAAATGTGATGAGGATGCAGTTTCAAACTTTATCCGCCAATTTTTTTTCTGAAAAACTGATATTATATTGGTAAAAAAAGTCTGTTTCATTGATATAATTTTTTATATGGTCATCGAGTTCGTGTTTGTGGTGCAGATTGCTGAATAGTGGTTCATCTTTCAAATCACGCCTAAAATCATAACTTTTATCGACAACGCCGCTATTTTGACGACGGTGGGTATTATCGATAAAAAATTTGTTCAACTATTTATGACGGCGAAATGAATTCGATGGCCCCACATAAAATTTACACAAATAAAACTGGAATTTCATGTTTAAAACGTTTCATTTTTGCACAAAAATTGTAGAATACGTTTTCATCAACTCGCAACTTAACGAATATTTTTATATAACAAAATACCGAAGTTACATATTCATTATTTCTCTGTATGTTTTAAATAGATCTAAAATCAAAATAGCTAAAACCAAATTTATTTCACTTTGAAATTCAGCTTCATTTGATGCACTTGAATATCGGAATCCGGAAAATTTGCTATTTACCTACCTATTACAACCAGGTAAAGAAGATTATAAACCATAAAAGTTATAGTACTCACGCCTTAGCAATATTTGATGTTCCTGATTATTTGGATTTCGTTTTATGCATTTTAAACATTTTTTGAAATTATGGATTTCCTTTGTTTGGTTTCTAGTGCTGCTGATGAGGAATTAATTTCCGAAATGGCCATACAGCTCATCAAAGTTATTGCAGTTGGAGCAAACATATGTGTTATGATCTCATGTTCAATTACTCCATATCCTTTCGTAAAATATTTGAAAGGAGTTTGAAACTACCTCCTTGCTTTTGCTTAGTGTAACAAATGTTTAATATGTACAATAAAAAAATAAAAGCAGAATTATCAGACAAATGAAAATGTTAGTGGACATTATAACAACAAACTACAAAAAATACCCAAGTTGCATAAAAAATTTCGTTATGCTGTACACGTGTTTCAAGGAGTAACCTCTCATCAGCAGCATTAAAATCAAATAATATGGAAAGCCAAAACAAACGCAGTCCATAAAGAAGGACTGTTACAGTGTTATTTTCGCGTTTGGAATGGAAGCGCGAAAATTAAACGACGCGAATATACTTGTCTTTTATTGAAGTCAAATTTCCCGGTTTACAATACTCATTTCAAAAATGTCGAAATAGGAAGCCAAACCTAGTACCAAGGACATCAACCGAGGCTTAACTCAAGCTAGCGAACAATTGTAGCGAACAATTAGCTATCGAACAATTATGGGGTTTGACTAAAAACCGCAAAAGTAAAATGAACTGCGACCGTCCAGCGAACAATTACGAAAAATATGTTTAAAAATGTAATTTTTCATGATTTTAAGAAACTTACCGCAGACATTTTAACATTCATGGTCACCAGACAATTAACAATAGACAGATATGGGCCTGAACTTTCATTTCACAAGCTTACGGCAGTCATTCAAAGATGGTCACCGGGGTGCCCAGGAACGTATTTACGGCCGACTTTGGACATCTGGTGTGGACGTTATAAGAGGTAACCCAGTCAGGCACTCAATACAGCGACAAATATAGGTCCCAACTTTCATTCTACTTAGGGATTTCAAAAGTATTGTCGTAGGAAACTTGCGGCAGTCATTCAAAAATGGTCACCGGGGTGCTCAGGAACGTGTTTAGGACCGAATTTGGACATCTGGTGTGGACGTTATAAGAGGTAACCTAGTCAGGCACTCCACACAGCGACAGATATAGGCCCAAACTTTCATTCTACTAAGGGATTTCAAAAGTACCGCTGTAGGAAAGTTCCGGCAGTCATTCAAAGATGGTCACCGGGGTGCTCAGGAACGTATTAAGGGCCGACTATGGAATCTGGTGTGGACGTTATGAGGGGTAACCCAGTCAGGCACTCAAAACAGCGACAGATAATTGTTCGCTAGCTAATTGTTCGCTACAATTGTTCGCTAGCTTGAGTCAAGCTCAACCGAGTGCCATACACGGAATGAAGCCCCAGTATTTCTAAGTGATTAGAATTTTAATAAAAACAGTAAATTTCTAGAACACGCAAGATAAAATTTTCATGCTGACTATTAGGCTGGTAAATACTTTAAGGGACCTCTGGTTCACCAGCAGTGGCATCGGCCCAATGGTTCATAATAAATAAAAAATACCGAAGTTGCATAAAGAGACAGTAAATTTTGTTATGCTGTACATGTGTTTCAAGGAGTGACCTCTCATCAGTAGCATTAAAATCAAATAATATGGAAAGCAAAACCCAAACGTAGACCATAAAGAAGTCATAAAAATATCAACCACCACAAAACAGCATAAATCTTCCACAAATTGCAAAAAGTAATCAACAAGCATTACAACAAATCAAAGAAATGATATAATAGAAGAACGCGTGCAAAAAATGAGAAAATCGCGATTTTTTTAATCGTTCAGTTTGTCCATATCTTAGGATTTTAGACATACCGTGTGTTGATAGAGATGAAAAAAGACATTTTATATCTGAATAAAACGGAAGGAGACCCTTTAACGTTACTTGGATCAGTTTGAAGGCGGTCAATTTAACTTGCAGAGTTGTATTAGTAAGATAAGTGGAAGAAGAACCATCATTACAGCAGATAACTAACACTGAGGCCTATTATTGTATCAATTGTTAAACTTAAGATTTTATTGTCCAATGCTGTGGCGATAGGCGCCTATGGTGAGTTTTGGGAACTAAAACTCTCAATATAATATTTGCTGCATTTAGGTCTTTAAAGGAGAAAATTTTCAAAGTCCTTATGTGTGTGCAGAGGTTATTGGCAAGTACATAACCACTGATAGAGAACATACTGTGATATTAGACATAGGAGCAGGTACTGGACTTGTTGGACAGACGGTAAGTCATAAATCCCGCTTTAAGAATGATAGATCTTGGATTTTTTTTCCAAAACTGAGTTCGAAAATCCCGCTTTTAGAATGATAGATCTTTCATTTTTTTTCCAAAACTGAGTTCAAATTCCCGCTTTTAGAATGATAGATCTTGGATTTTTTTCCAAAACTGGGTTCGTCTCATTCCTACCGTCCAGATGTTGTAGAATTGTTAGATGCGCTACACGATCTCGTAACTTTGATTCTGCTTCCAACTCTTGTATATTTTCATAAAATGTCAAATACTAATACAAAATTAAACCGGTTTAACCCACAGTTTCTTTTAAAATACCTTTGCTAAATCAGGGCAATTGCGGTTGACAATTTTCCCTGTGGTTTTGCGCTTTTGCAATTTGGGTTTCGGTTCTTGGCCATTCTGTTCGGTTATTTTGGTGTAATATTTTCATTTTTTAGCATACAATTATATTATATGGGACTAAACATAACTCTTAAACCAACAATGAAAGATTATGGAGTAAATGCACATGAGACAAAGTCTCTACAAGTATATGGTAAAACCAAGCAATGAAGCAATTTAGTACACTTAGTTCAAGGATGTGATATCAGTTTCGGAAAGTTTTGCTTATATGAATCTGTTTTGCAGTTATACACTTAGATTTTGCCTAGATTTCATTTATTTAAACATAAGTATTCGAACTCTAGTTTATTTTTTTAACAACTCTCAGAGATCCCGGTAATAGGGTCTGTAAGTCTCGTCATGTGACTCACGAGTATACACGATAAACAGGCAATTCAAAAACTATTCCCGCCAAAACATGAAGTCTGAGCATTATTGCGTTCAAACTTTTGTTTGAAATGTCATATATCTTTGTTCAAAATGTAACTTCCGGGTACAGTTTTTGATCCCGGAAGTTCCAAAATTGTACGAGACTTACAGGCCCTATAAAAATGCAATGGAATCATTTTATTCGTGCCTAATTTTTTTTTATGTTACTGGTGGCTTTCTAACATACAGATATTTCTTCTGTAAGTCGGCAAATTATATCCTAAATAAAAGTTTCTTGTTTCGTCTAGGAAATTCTTTATCAAACTAAAATTTAAAATAACTAGTAGTTTACGAAGTAATCTCTCTTCAGTGCAGATAAAAATCATCTTTAAAAAAAACAAACCTTGAAAAGGGGAAATCAAAGAACCTATAAAACGTGGAGTCAACAATCACTAAATTCAAGTTATGAAATATCTTTATAATTTCAAAAACGTTTGTATTTACTGATGATCAGGATTTGAATACAGATATTATGATAGTTATTTCAAAAGAAATCAATGTGGAAAGGATAACAAGAAACACTAACAATGCCCGAGGATTACAATCACATGCAACAATCTACAAGAAACACAATAATAAAACAAAATATAAACGTAGACATCAATAGGAACTCGGGATAGCCGATACAAAAATCACTCCAGTAAATTAATACTTATAAATTAATAGGGAAAGGATTTGGAGTAAGTGCACATCAGACAAAGTCTATGGAGCAACACTTTTTGTTGTTGTTCTTCATCCTGAAGTCACCATGAGACCTTCAACAATGAGCTATTTTGATACCCCATAGTGCGTTCAAGACGACCCCTAGCACCGGTTCTTTGCTAAATGTTGAGCAACATCACATCCATGTATCTACCCTTTTGTTCATGAATGCGGGGTTGTCAACAAATATAAATGTAACTAGTAAAGTGATCTATCAACTGCCGTCTTCCGTTGCCTGACAAAAAAAAACAAAAACACAAAAAATAATTACAACAACCACAGCTAGGGCACTCATAGGGTCAATTGCAAGAAAACTTGACACAATAAAACAATGTGTAGTGGGCACTGTAATCAGAATGGTCAGAACAAAATTTGGAAATAGGGTCTGTAAGTCTCGTCATGTGACATCAAGAAATCACGATAAAATCGTAATCTGAAAACATTTCCCGCCAAAATATGACGTTTTAGGATTATGACGTTCAAAATTTTTGTTTGAAACGTCATATATTTTTGTCAAAAATGCAACTTCCGGGCACAATTTATGTGCCCGGATGTTTCAAAATTGGACGAGACTTACAGACCTTATTACAAAACAAAAAATAATAATCTGCCAAAATTTGAAAGTAGGATAGTATTTCCATATGAGATATTCCTAAGAAGACATGTTTGAAAACGCGTGACCTATTTTCCGCTGAAGTTGCATATTGTCATTCAAATCGAGAAGCTTTGAACACAAAGTCGGAGAAAATCGTAGTTGAACATTATAGGGAATCTATTTCTTGACATCTGGCAAGGATTATAGCAATCGCAACCTCGGTTATGATATGCGCAAATAAATATTTTTCTCGGAATTTAGTTTCTATTTATCTTAAGAATCAACTGAAATAAAAATTGCTGCATCAGCTTGGTTTGAGGAACATCGACGGTATTGACCCATCTCCCGCAATGCTTGAAATGGCAATAGAAAAGAAAGTTTACCGAAATTTATGCTGCGATTTCTTCACAGAAAAACCAACGATTTTCAACGCTGGTAGGTAATTGTATTATTATGTAGGTGTCTTTACATGAAATGCCTTGATGATTGAATGGTGGTTAATCATATGTTTTACAACAGCAAAAGAAAAATACTAAAACACAAACAAAACAAACACAAAAAGAATGAAAATAAGACGGTTGACCTCAATTATTATTTATAGTATATATTTAACGTTTGAAGCTGGGGGCTAGTCGGAGGAATTTGTTTGTAACAATTGTGATTTGAATGTAATATCGTGTGAGCGACCATGACGTACAAATGCTTGATGGTAAATTTTTAATATTTGGCGTCTCCGTATAAGGCCATTGGAATGGAAATGAAGACGTATTTAATATCAATGAAAAATACCATTTCCAGACTTTTAAGTGATAGAGGAACAGTAATTTTCTCTTAGCGTCATTAAAATAGTGCACCATCAAATATGAATTTTCCGGATCTGAGTATCATCCACTGTCACTGTTTTCCTTCTTTACACACGAAGACAATGGTTCAAATAACAAAGGAAATACAGAGAAAAAAGACAGCATTAAGAAAAGGGGGTAAGGAAACTTACTGCGTCAAATGCAAACACGACAAAAAAACCAAGGTCGTGCTCGAACTTTTTTGGCACGGTGACCCCCTGCGTAGTGATCTTTATGAACTCTAATTTATTAATTTAATAAGCCTTTGTGTGTCTTGTTTGTTTTCTAGTTAGTTTACTGTATGTCTATAGGAGTCTAGGATGATGTTTATTTCGCTGAACTTGATTACTCTTTATTTAGGGGCGGACTCCGACCTGCCGTTGGGTGTGGGGTTTCCTCACTGTTCATTGTAGATCTTATGGTGGCTTTGTGGCTTTGAGTATGTTACTACTCCCCTTTAGGTCGTTGTCTCTTTGACACATTCCCCGTTTCCCCTTTTTTCTATCTGTCAAGAAAATATTTTCCCCATGTCGTTTGGATTTAAATAGTGATGATTTAAGCATTTTTTCTATAATTTTGGTAACATATTGTTACATACCCCACCCCCTTTTTGGCTTATTTTTAATATGCTGTGGCCGTCAACAAATTATTTTTTTGAAAGTGTAATTTGTTTTAGTTAAATCCGTTAACATGCTTACCTATCATTGCAGACACTTACGATGCTATATGTATATCAGCTGCATTTGGTAAAGGAGATATACCTGAGGAATCTATATATGAAATGATCAGACTTGGGAAATCGGGTAAGATAAAGAGTAGAAACAAGCTCAATTAGTTTACAGTTTGTTATAGTGAACTTAAATATAGTTACATTGCAAAAATGTAGTATATACGTAGTTCTCCACGAGCGGCGTCAATCAGATGTGGATGTAAAAAATTCTAAAGATCTCCTCTAGCAGTCTTACCCATTGCCACACCATACAAACTTTTAATTTTTCAACTCTTTATACTACCCTGTTACACAATAAATTGAAAACAGTAATTTCGGATTTGATACACCAATGTTTCTGCACTAAAAACGGAGAATGCAGATAAACTTATTTAGTAATTATTATAGGGAAAGACAAAGAATCACACTGAGTCAAACAAGTCAAACAAGAAGTACAAAGAGAATGACGTAATCAAGATTTGGGAATTTTTAATAGATAATATTTTTGTTGAATTTGGAGGCCGCGTTTTTCAAGAGACAATCGGGATTACCATGAGAATTAACTGCGCGCCACTTTAAGCGGATTTCTTTCTTTTCTCATATGAGGCCAAGTTTTTACAACGGCTAACACAGAAAAAAAAACAAAAACATTAACCCAGTCCTTTAATTTCAGCTTCCGCTACAAGGACGCTCTTAATAATCCAAACTTCAAGGAATATTTACACCAGAACTATCCCAATGAGCTTGAAATGAAAGAGACTACTGATACACCCACTTCAGCGTCGTACTTAGATCTTTTAATATACATTTGAGACAAACTTGATGATTTTAATTTCCCAATTGTAAACTTTAAACAAAATGATCCTCTTTTTAGAACAGTTTAATATTATTCAAAATTCATACCGGATGAAATGAACATTTAAATTCTTTAATAAAGAACAATAATAAGAGCGTTGTTCCACTGCTTGGCTTTACGATGTATCTGTAGAAACTTCGTATCATGTATATTTACTCCTTACCCTTTGATTGTTTATTTATTTATTTTGCAGTGTGTATTATATGCTTTGTGGGGAGAACTGTTGCTTTCGAAGAGTTAATTCCACTATTAGAAAAATTAGAATCGGAAAACTTACTGAAGAAGGAAGACGTATTTATCTGTCTCAAATATAGAAGAAACACACCGGGACTAGTAGTGATATATAGAGTTGTTTAAAGTCCACAACAACTTTAATTATGGGACCACTGACGTTTACAACAAACAATATATAATGAGAAATAACATATATGAGTTTATTTGACAACATTGACTGTACAAGATAATTGATCAAACAGAATGTAACTTGTGTGGAATCATAATGGCATCAGATGAAAAATTTTGTCGGACTCGGGGAGACAAACCGATAACCATGATTGAAAAGAGCATATCGATGACCCTATGATTACACATATGTCAAAATTATCATTCTTACGTGCAAGAATGGATTGGACGGAGAACTCTCCCTCTGTTTACACACATTTCAGAAAACAGAAGTCCCTTCAATTGAAAATTGACCAAATACTTTAATTACGTGAGCGCCAAAGGTGACACCTCCCTTCTGATTCCAGAAATGGAGGGGTCCCTCTTGGTGACAAGAGTGAACCCCTGTAAATAATTTTGTCCTCTCCACCATACAGCCGGTAGGGGTGAAATATGTGACAGAAGGTGTTATAGCTCGAAGAAGAGCTATAACACCGGTAGGGGTGAAATATGTGACAGAAGGGTGATAGCTCGTTTATTTTTTCCCCAAACCGCCCCCAGAAGAAACTACTCTGCGATAATGATTTAATACCAAAATTAACCGAGCGCAATAATGAAAATTAATTAAGAAAATGTGAAGGCGTTTCTCAAAGCAAATTAATATTTAGCGATAAAACAAAATGTCTATTAAAAAACTTTATCCGTTATTACAATCAGTTATGTCCATCAAATGTGTCAGTAGAAAACGAAAAGTTCTCTTCTTACAAACATTAAATTGTATTCAAAAAATGTTCTCCTCACAAAAATACATTCAGGTGCTGTTAACAGAGCAGGACATGCTTACCCTTCCGGAGCACCTAATGTCACTCTCAGTTTCACTGGAGTTCACACTGGGAGTGGGTTTGTTTTGAATGTTGTAATTTCTGTTTCTGTGCTTTGTATCTGTCTAACGTCATTGTTTTTTTTTGTGTCTAACGTCATTGTTTTCTGTGTTCTCGTTTTGGCCGTGTCTTTGTAAATTTCACTTCTTTGTTCCTTCGGTATTCTACTGCCGTTGTTTCTATCCTCCTCTTGGATGCTGAAAATACATAAAAGACACCACAGCAGTAACGTTCTTATATATTTAATTACATATAATATATAAACAAAATGAGAAATAGTTCTATATGTCACTTAAGGAGAGTTGGGAGAGGTTAAAACATTTTTTACAACGTACTATCAACTGCAGTAACAAATTCGCAAGTAAGAAAGTTCCCAGCAGTTTACATTTTATTACACCAAGTGCTGATCAGATTAAAAACAATTAGTGGGCGTTTCAAATCTGTTGCCGACATCGTAATTACCAAAACAGAACAACCCGCCAGTGGCCTTATTAAATTCAATTATCTATAAAACGATAATTGCTATAGTATGGGAAAATTTGTATATTTTCAATGAAAGCAATATCATTGTTATTTTTTATGAGTGAACATGGCATTGGTGCAAGTGCAAATCAATAATATCTCTTTGAGCTAGAACAACACAAAAGCTTCTGTAAAATCAGTTCTAAATCTGTGGCAAGTCCAAAATTTTGGACCTTCAAATTGAGTGCAAAATCAATGTTAAGTTGTCAAGCACTTTTTGTTATTTAGTCCACAACTTTATACCCTTCGTCCTAATTTTTATTATACCCCGTCACACGAAGTGGCGAGGTATTATGTGAAACCCCCAGTCGTGTGTCCGTCCGTCCGTTCGTGTGTCCGTCCGTCCGTCCCCCGAAGGTGTCCGACTGATAACTTGTGAACAAAATAAGATAAGATCTTCAAACTTGGTATGTGACTTATTTACCACAAAACTCAGGCCAAGTTCGATTTGGGGTTCAGATGTCCAAGGGGTTCTGGAGTTATGCCCCTCTAAACTTTGAATTTTTTTCAAATTTTAGGGTTTCCGACCGATAACTTGTGAATGAAATAATATTTTGTCTTCAAACTTGGTATGTAACTTGTTAATTATAAAACACAGGCCAAGTTTGAATTCAGGTTCTGAGGTCCAAGGGGTTCTGGAGTTATGCCCCTTTAAACTTCGAAATTTTGCGTATTTTAGGGTTTCCGACTGATAACTTGTGAATGAAATCATATATTGTCTTCAAACTTGGTATGTAACTTGTTAATAACAAAAAACAGGCCAAGTTTGAATTTGGGTTCAGAGATCTAAGGGGCTCTGGAGTTATGCCCCTTGAAACTTTGAAATTTTGCGAATTTTTGGGTTTCCGACTCATAACTTGTGAATGAAATAATATATTGTCTTCAAACTTCGTATGTAACTTGTGTACGGCAAAACTCAGACCAAGTTTGAATTTTTGGTTCAGAGGTCTAAGGGGTTCTGGAGTCATGCCCCTTGAACTTTGAAATTTGCAAATTATAGGGTTTCCGACTGATAACTTGTGAATGGAATGACATACTGTCGCCTAATTTGGTATGTAAGTTGTTTGCCATAAAACACAGGCCAAGTACAATTTTGGGTTCAGAAGTACACAGGGATCTAGAGTTATGTCTCTTTAAACTTTTGCATATTATAGGATTTCCGACTGATAACTTGTGAATGAAATGACATACTGTCTCCTAATTTGGTATGTAAGTTGTTTGCCATAAAACACAGACCAAGTACAATTTTGGGTTCAGAAGTACACAGGGATCTAGAGTTATGTCTCTTTAAACTTTTGCAAATTATAGGGTTTCCGACTGATAACTTGTGAATGAAATTACATACTGTCTTCTAATTTGGTATGTAAGTTGTTTGCCATAAAACACAGGCCAAGTACAATTTTGGGTTCAGAAGTACACAAGGATCTAGAGTTATGTCTCTTTAAACTTTTGCAAATTATAGGGTTTCCGACTGATAACTTGTGAATGAAATGACATACTGTCTTCCAATTTAGTATGTAAGTTGCTTGGCATAAAAAACAGGCCAAGTATTATTTTGGGTTAAGAAGTACACAGGGATCTAGAGTTATGCCTCTTTAAACTTTGAGATTTTGTGAAACGTGGCGGGGTATCATGTAATGCACCATTACTATTTTTTGCTTTTCTACTCTTTACTTTTTTGTGTAATAAAATACAATTATGGCCTTTAATTGAGGGTAATATCCATAATTATTTAATCGAGAAAAGGTTATTTTTCCGAGGACAAGATTAGATAATTTTGGATATTATCTGAAGTCAATTAAAGGCCATAACTGTATTATTATACTGAACTAAAAACTGAAAAGGGTGTTTGATTATATCAAATGAAAATGTCTAAAAACCAAAACGAACGATTTTAATACTGCATCATGCGTACATTGGCTTTCATCACAGGGACTTGCTCCCTTCCTGGAAGAAAACGGATTAATTAACTATATAAAAGAATATTGGAGAAATCTGCAGTTGATAGTTAACAAATGTGTTTTTTCTAGACCGTGAGCAAGTTCCTATGCTGGATATCCACTAAAAATAGTTATGATATTTGCCAATTCCTCAATACTGTAACTATCGTAGAAAGAGCATACTGTTGTACGATTGATACGGATTTATTAAGTTTTTTTCATCTGGAATCGCTCCCTGTCAATGCTACAGCCGAACCGATTGACATCCATGTTTATTAACGTTTACACTGACGTCATTGTTCGACGTGCTAAAGCGCGCCTTATTCAAATTAGTTATTTTGCCTAGGCGCATTTTCCCGAACAGTTATTTTTCCCACGCGCACTTTCCCGAACAGTTATTTGGCTTACACGCTATTACCTGTAGAAATATCAATATTATTTTTACAATAGTTTCTATAGTAAAGTATAATAATCACAAATATATAGTAGTGGTGAAAGGCAATGTTTTTGTGTAAATACCTATGAGATAACAAGGCAAAGGGAAATCCAAAGAGTCAATGATTGTAAAATGATATTGTCAGGCATAATACTAGAGACAACAAATATTTAACTTAAAATGTGCAAATGAAGTATGCACTAACCCAGTAGCCAGTACTTCGGTGCTAGTCCGAAATCCGATTTTGCTTGTTAACTTGCAATATCTAAATTTAAGAAAATTTTGCTTAAAACTAAGGAGTATGACCCTCTTGCATAGCTCTGTCCTTAACTGTTGTTAGCTGTTTTGTTTAGATCCTGTTTGTATTTGCTCTCTGTCACTTTTCATACATATTTCGGTTAATGGATTTCTCCTGTTTTGATTTGATATGCTCTGAAAAGACAAAATTTGTCAAAATGACCATATGCAGAAACTAACTTCACAGTAACTTTGGTATTTTGTTATTCATCTGCACAAAAATTATTCGACATCTTTTGTGTCTTCCGTGCAGATAAAAACAAAACATTTATAAGATGTGTTGCTCTGATTTATGATTAATTATCGAGATAATATCGAGCACGCAAAACATGTGTACATCGGCAAACTAGTACGAAAGCAAATACGAGTGCAAGGCCTATCTTATATTGTATTTAACAATGAAAAGATATGGAGTAAACATTTATTGCACATGTGACAAAGTCTCTACAAAAACACTGTATGATTTGTAAAACTGAACAATGGAACAACGTAACTACTAAAACATAATGTCTCAATTCAAGGATCAAAAGGTACAAAAAGATAGTTTTCTGCTTTAGTATTCAGAAATTTATTTAATTTTCAATCTCAAATATTCAGGTTAAGGAAATTTTTTTAGCATAAAATATTTACTACATTTTGTTTACTTCCATTGTGTTTCTCCTTTCCATTTTCGAGTTCTTTTAAAAAATATTTTGAATTGCTTATTTAGATTTATAACAAAGTTAGTTTAAGAAAAAATCAAAAACCTAATATCATTCCAAATTCAGCTGCACCTACGGGTATTCATGAATTCATTTGGAACTTTGAGCAGTCAAAAAGTATGCGTTACAATTTTAAGAAGCACACTTTACATGCACCATAACATCATTATTTTTTTTTTTTTTTGTAATGAAAAATGTGATATTCGAAATACATATAATTTCAAACTGATATTACATACTGATCTATGAACCATTGCCTTTAAAACTTATAAACCCGTTTGTGGGGTCACATTCAAAAAGCCGAGACAGAGTGATTGCCTGGCAGAAAGAAATAAGAAAATAACTTACACTTGCATTAAACGTTTCTTATGTAAATGGTAACATTGGCATATCTCTTAAACAAGTTAAAAGGATGGTTGTCATAAAAGTCAATGATTTTTTTTATCATCAACCAAGAGTACAGACATGTGTAAAAGGCGACGACTGATCTGTATTTGTTCCTTGGTTCATTGGCTATTTTTTCTTTTACTTCTATTGCTATAACTTCTTGGTCCACTGGTAAAACTTCGTTGTCCATTGGTATAACTTCTTAATGGGCGAGGGCTTCTATAGGCTTTGCCTGTTGCCTAATCCTTTTTTTAAATGAATAAATAAGTCACATTCTTCGAAAAATAAAAGTTTTATTTTTCATCTCATGAAAAATCATAATATTTGGAAAAACACGTTTAAGGGTTATTAACTAAATCTGTATTTATGATGATTGTTGTGGCAATAAAAACTGGTTTTTTGGAATTTTTTTTTCTATAATTACGTAGAAGATTGTTTGACTGTTGCAATTATTTACCTAATCTGAACTTAATCTGCTCCGATTAATATTGAGTGTTTTTGAAAAACATTGTTTGAATATTTAGATTTTTGCTGAAAAGTAAAACAACATATTCGTTAATGAAAGTAAGATATCTTTGTTTCAGAATATTCAGAATCTTTCTTCAAATGTTTTTTGCGTGTGCTTACTCAATAATGCTATAGTATGGCAATAATTTAGTGTAAAATATATGGATCTTCAACCATTTTGCAAAAAAAAAAAAAAATTAAAAATTAAAAAAAAAAAAAATAAAAAAATAAAAATCAATGACTTTTCAATGAATATTGAGAATTTCCCAAGACCAACTCTATCGAAAATTTTGTCAATCACAAAATCCAACATTCTTGAAATGTATTTTTCAGTGTATATCAAATCGGACTCTGAACAGAATGTTTATCTTTCCAATAACACCCCCTCCCCCCCAAAAAAGAAAAGAAATATGTGTTCTTTGTGTTAAATGATGTATATAACAAATCTGAAATCGATGATTTTAGTCTTACGTGTTTAGTGCTGTATGATAGTAAGCTAGACTGTATTCTTCGAAAACAAACCACTAAATTTGATACCACAAAAATATGCTTGTTTAACATCTAAATTTTAGGAAGTGCATTTAAAAATTGACGTGTATCTCCCTCCTGCAAAGTCTCCTCTCATCAGATCCTTGGTTATTTGTTCTCTCGCAGATATATATATATATTAAAATGGAAAGCGAATAGTGAATAAAAGGATATGGAGTAAATGCACATGAGACAAAGTCTCTACAAATGCATGATAAAAAACAAGCAAAGGAACAACGCTTTTATTGTTTTTCTTCATCTTGAAGTCACCATGAAGCAAACATCCACAATGATAAAAATATCAAGCAAAGGCCACAATTAACAACAAAATCACAAACACAAGACTAAAGACAAAGGTACATTTTGGACAGGCGGAGCTGATACCACGCCAGTGATACGGTTAATTTGGTTTTTGGATGCAAAATATTTACATTTTTCTATCCTCTTTCCATAAATTATAAAATAAAAAGAACGACTTAAGCTGAACACAGTTGGACTACTAAGTATAAGACCATTATCTCGCGCTAGAAAAAAATAGACAAAACGTAATTTTGAGAGATATGTCTAAATGACCTGCTAAATTGTGGACTAGTTGCGGGAGCATCTAGTCAACTAGTAGCCTACTGGTATAACTCTGTCGTTGAATGGAAGATTAAAACTCCAAACTTCCTTCATGATTAGTTACATAATTACCATGTATTTTGGCAGAAATGGGCATTATCAGTAAGAGACTTGTTTACTTGTAAGATCTTCAAGTAGCTTATTTAACAGATTCACACAGTATATCGTGTCGATACCCCCTATTACGTATGGAATGTTGTTGTATACCCAATACTTCGCGATATTTTTATCTATTTCGCACATTTCCATTAACATGAGGTTGGGAAATGCAAAACATGTTTATTCGTATGTTTATTCTACGATAGGGAAACGGGACAGAGAAAGGGGTGGTTTGGTTACCCATAAACCGGTTTAACCCTACCGCTGGCTTTTGCTAGTGCCGGTACCAAGTCCGGCTGTCCCGAGTTCCTATCGTTGTTTNTGTTTGTCTTTTGTATTTTTATTGTGGGTTTTTTCTTGTGCAGTTCCTATTTACTTTCTGGCATGTGGCTACGTTTTTCGGCCATTGTAGGTGTTTCCTGTTATCTTTTTTATTCCATTTTAGCTGCTGGCAAGTCACGCCATATTTCAACATCGAATTAACATGAAGGGATATGGAGTAAATGCAAATGAGACAAAGTCTCTACAAATGCATGGTAAAACTAAGCAATGGAACAATGCTTTTATTGTTGTTCCTCATCTTAAAGTAACCATGAGTCCTTCAGCAATGAGTTTTACTCATACCTCATAGTAAGTTCAAGATGGCTATTAGCACATGTTTTAGTGGAATTTATTGTTAAATGTCGAGTATGTCCATATCTTTTATAAAGCTTTTTGATAATAAAACGTGCTTAATAAGCTTTTTTACATCTGTAACCTCATTTTAAAAGTTTATATGTAATAGCAAGATTAGTTTTTTTTTATCATTAGAATTGCCAAGAGAAGAACAAACGCGAGCAAATCGTACAACTTGAGATATACCCTTGTGTATTGTCTTCATGTTTTATGTACCTATTGTAAGGGTACTCGTCTTGATAAGTTGGAGTTTTTTTCTAGTTTGTTTTTTACCGTGAGTCTTTTTGTGTATTTATTTTTTAGCCATTCCAACACATAGGGGAGGGTTTGGATAAAAGAAAACGAGTTTAACCCCACCGCAATTTTTGCGCCTGTCCCAAGTCAGGAATATGTTGGTCATTGGCTTGTCCTGGTCTTCTTTTACTATTTTAGTTTCTTGATATTCGGGTTATTTGATGTGGTTTGTTTCCATTGATTTATTCACTTTTTACATTTTATGGGCATTTAGGGGTTGCTATTATGGTGTGAGGTTCCTCACTGTGTTGAAGACCGTAAGATGACCCCTAGTTGCTTTGTTTTGGGATGTTTTAACCTGGAGATGGGATGTTGTCTCCTTTACATTTACCCCATTTCCTTTCTTTTTTATAAATACACCCCGTAGAATACAGCTAGAAGCACGTCGCCTTCAAGGATAGTGAATAACAAAATACTGAGGTAACTGTGAATTTAGGTTCTGCCTATGCGCATTTCGACAACTTATGTCTCATCAGCGAGATAAAATCAAAACATTTGGAAATCCATGAACCGAAATATGTGTAAACGCTGATAGAGCACAAATTACCAATAGGATCTTAATAGAAAAGCCAGAATCAGCTAAGGACACAGTTGTGCAAGAGGGAGATACTCCTTAAGTTTTAACAAATTTTTCTTAAATTTAGATATTTCCAATTTTCATATAAAATCGGTTTTCGGGCCAGCATTGAAGTACTCGCTACCGGGTTGGTGAATACCCTCGGGGACTAACATTCCACCAGCAGTGGCATTGGCCCAATGGTAACAAACAACAAAATACAGAGGTAACTGTGAATTTAAGTTCTGCATATGCGCATTTGGACAACTTATGTCTTATAAGTGCAGATAAAATCAAAACATTTCGAAATCCATGAACCAAAATATGTGTAAACACTGATAGAGAACAAATTACCAATAGGATCTCAATAGGAAAGCCAGAATCAGCTAAAAACACAGCTATGCAAGAGGGAGGTACTCCTTAGGTTTTAACAAAATTTTCTTAAATTTAGATATTTCCAATTTTCATATAAAATCGGTTTTCGGGCCAGCACTGAAGTGGTAGCTACTTGGTTGGTGAATACCCTCGGGGACTAACATTCCACCAGCAGCGGCATTGGCCCAGTGGTAACAAACAACAAAATACAGAGGTGACTGTGAATTTAAGTTCTGCATATGCACATTTCGACAACTTATGTCTTATAAGTGCAGACAATTCAAAACATTTCGAAATCCATGAACTGAAATATGTGTAAACGCTGACAGAGAACAAATTACCAATAGAATCTCAATAGGAAAGCCAGAATCAGCTAAGAACACAGATATGCAAGAGGGAGATACTCCTTACGTTTTAACAAAGTTTTCTTAAATTTAGATATTTCCAATTTACATATAAAATCGGTTTTCGGGCCAGCACCGACGTACTGGCTACCGAGTAGGTGAATACCCTCGGGGACTAACAGTCCATCAGCTGTGGCATCGGCCCAGTGGTAGCAAATAACAATATACCGAGGTAACTGTGAATTTAGGTTCTGCATATGCGCATTTCGACAGCTTATGTCCCATCAGTGCAGATAAAATTAGTTAAGGTGATAACAAAATACCAACTTTTACCATAACATTTTTTATTTGTAAATTACAAGGATTATTGATGATATTTCCAATCTGAGAAGAACAATATTTAAAGTCGTTGTTTGCCGTATTTAATTTCAGTTCTGGTGGATAGCTAATGTCGATATAATCTTAAATCTGGGAATTGTCAATGACAAGAATGTCATCAAGATACGTTCTGCTATAGTTGGAAATTGGATCAAATTTTTACCGCTTATCATGGCTTCAGTTTGTAACAGAAAAAAAAAAAGATCTGCATTGATAAGATCATAGTTTGTACCCATGGGAACTCCAATGACCTATCCATGCGCGATGTTGCAAAAACAAACAAAATTGTCGACCAGGAAGAGATTTAGTTCCTGAGTCGTTTGCTGCAACAGTAACCTGAAGACAAGAAAATAAAAGACAATCTAATAAGTTGCCCCTGATTACCTTAAATCAAACTATGTGGATTGACTGATTGATAGATATGGGGTTTAACGTCACTTTCAGCAGTATTTCAGCTATCTCGTGACGGTCAGTTTTAGTGGTGGAGGAAGCCGGAGTGCCCTGAGAGAACTGCCATACCTATCACTTACGATTGTAAGTCGAGTGCACCCTTTTATCGTAATGTACAAAGCGGTGCGCGAACTCATACCGCAATGGTGATAGCCTACAGAGGTTGTATAGGTAGTAGAACTATCTTAACCACTCAGCCATCCTGGCCCAAAACTATGTGGAAGAGTTGTATAACGTATAGAAAATAATAACGTTTGCAATTTATCTAATTAAACTTCAATGGAAAAGTTTTGATATATTTTCACAGTATTTTATAACTAACAAAGAAAGTCTGACTTTGGACAAAACTATCTGACTATCAAAACTATCTGACTATCAAAAACAGGTTGAGTATTTGGAAGAGATCTGGATAAATAAAAGCAATGTTAAAAATTTATAACTGTATCAGGATGCTGATACAAAAGTCTCCCAAACGAACTCCCAAATCAGAAATCGGGATACAAATCAAATCCACACAACCTATGCAACCTGTCTGTTGGGATTTATTCAATTCTGACCACTTTGAATTTTGAGGCTTTTCCATGGCAACGGTCGCCGCCTTTTTAGGCTTTTTGATGACAACGGGTGCCAATCTGAAGTCTTGGAGACCAGAAACCAATACCTCATGTCCTAAGCAACCTTGCTGTAAAGTTTCATCCAATTCTGAGCACTTTCATTTTCCCGCCTTTTTTGCAATTTCCATGGCAACGGATGCCAATCTGAAGTCTTGGAGACCAGAGACCAATTCCCCATGTCCTAAGCAACCTTCCTGTAAAGTTTCATCCAATTCTGAGAAATTTCATTTTCCCGCCTTTTTTGCCATTTTCATGGGAACCGGTGCCATTTTGAAAATTCCAAGACCTGTTTGCATCTTTCGGGATAAGCATCCATCTTCATGTGAATTAAGTTTGGTGAAGATCCAACCATTAGTTTCCGAGAAAATGGTCGGACAAAAATTTCGAGGCGGAAGAAGAAGAACAAGAATAATTAAAAGGTCAATTGTTCAGAGAACAATTGCAAGGTCTTTCACCAGCTTTCACCACGATTACATGTTAGAGTTTGTTTTTGTTTTCTATTTTTGTCAAAAAAGTTATGTAAACAAAAGTTTTTTTACCAATCATAAATGTAGATCTAAATGAAAGGAGTATTTTTGCCATACAATGTTTTCATAAATTTTTTATCGTTTCCGAGATATCGCGATAACAAAATTTCGAATGGCGGCCATGTTGAAAATGGCAGACGAAAAATTTTTTTTGACCAACCAGAAATGTAGATCTTTATGAGAGGAGTATTTTTGCAACACAATGTTTTCATAAATTTTTTATCGTTTCCGAGATATCGCGATAACAAAATTTCGAATGGCGGCCATTTTGAAAATGGCGGACGAAAA